>ML833576.1:55109-71827 GCA_009831015.1 Picea engelmannii
CTCTGTACATTTCTTTGATTAATAGAAATCGTGTATTACTGTATATCTGTGTTTATGGTTGCATCTCTGATACATTTCTATTATATTATTGAATATCTGCAATATCTCTGTCCATTTCTTTATTATATCTCCGCTCTCATTTCGTGCCGAAAATAATCCGGATCAGAAAGACTCGCTAGAATGGTGGCAGCTTATCTCTGAGAAGATATGTGATGGATAATCGCATTCACAATCACATGATTTACAATGAGGCTCTAAAGGCCTTTTTAACATAAAGAAAATCCAAAACCCTAACCTCGGAAGATTAAAAGCCGACAGTTTTGTGGACCCTGTTTTGGGTAGTTTGGTGTATCAACTTCCCGGGGGTGTAACTTTGGCATATGATCTTCATTTGGGGTGCATGATAGCTCATTGGAAAGGTATATCTGAGGAATACACATGTTGTCAATAGAATCTAAATAGATCTATATTTTGTTTGTGGAGATCCCTAAAAACGTTTTTTAGGGCCTCAAAACGGCCTTGAAAGTTTGGGACTCGAAAACTAGGAACAAAATTGCCAAACTAAAACTGCCAAAATGAGCCAGTTGGAATAGGTGGGTGGCCACCGATATCCACCTGGATTAATCCTCCATATGAGGAATCAATTTTCTCCATTACGTTGAGTTCCTGGGGGAGAGGGGAAATCGATTGATGTAACTAAATCTTGGTGCAATGCTTGCCTTGTTGGAGACGTCAAGCTACTTGGTTTGTGGAAGGATGTCATGAACTTGTTGTTGGGGCTGTTGAAAATGTTCAACCAGTCAGGCTACAAGAGATGTCTTTTTGCAGAAGGAATCTTCGTGCTTTGTTGCAGTATTGTCGACCTACTTATGTTAGATAGAAGTTGCTTGGGCCGAGGTTGTAGTGGTTGCAGTATCCTTTTGTTCACCTTTCGAACAAATTGTGAAGAAGCTTAATTTTGTAGTATGAGATACTACCTTGCGGCACTTTTTAGGTGGGACAATAGTCATACTTACCTATGGTATTCTATAGAGATGGCCCCTCAGAGTAACAATGACACTACGGGATCGGGACTCATAAATAGCATGGCGCTTCCACATATATGGTTGGCCCAAAAGAACATCACAGTCATCCAGTGGGGAAACATCATGTAATACCTCATCCTTCAAGGGTTGGATGTTGTATGACAATCAGCACTACTGGCTGACACGAAGATCTCATCCTAGCGAAGCCACTCGATGTTGTATGGCTGCAGGTGTGGTGTTATCAACAATCCCAATTGTTTGATGACCTTTGTTGAGATGAGGTTCTTCTAGATTTCGCTATCAACAATAAAATGCAGCAGGTTCCCCTTCACCCACATATGTGATTGAAAAAGGTGCTCCCCCTCTTCAGGATCTGTTGGCTCTTCTGGTTGAATTGTTGTGGTTGCGACAATAGCAGTGGGATCTGCGTCAATGATCTGTCTTCTATTAGTATTTTTTGAATCAGGTTTCAACTCCTTGTCTTTGATCTCGGCCACCAATGGTTGTTTTGAGCGACATTCATCAGTGTTGTGCCAAGGTATTTTGTGGAAATCACACCATTTTTTGGTGTCCTTCTTCGTCTTTTCGTGACCCTTATTTTCTTGTGGCTTGGACTATTTTTCAGGAAGCTGTTTGTTAGGGTTGTCTTTATCATACTTTTTTTGTTGCAGATTTGAAGACCCAAAATCCTACCTGTTCTGGTGCCTAAACTTATGCTCAATTTTAACGGCATATCGATAAGCAACACTGAGTGATGAAATGTTCATAAAATCCATTTAAGTTTGTATGTATCTATGTATATCCCCGCAGTATTTCAAAACCAAATGTCACTCAGACTCTTTGATACCCCACTTGGTGCACAATGTATGGAAGGTATTAGTGAACTCTGGCACTGCTTGACCCCTCTCTTGTCGCAGTGTGGTCCATCTCATGTATTGGTCATCATAGTTGCCAACGCGGTAATAATGTTCCTTTATCGCATCCACAAAAAAATCCCTAGTGGGCCCAACCCCATATGTTCCAGAATCCTCTATGGAAATTTTCTCCAAGTTTCCCACCAATGTTTGACATGGGGGAGATCCTTAAGGAGTGCAAAGGTGATCGTTTCCATGTCGGAGAAGTTGTGAACAGAGAAATAACCTTCTAGAAGATTTAACCATTTTTCTAGGGAATCCACATCTATCTATCCTTCAAATATGGGAATATCAAAATAAACTTGTACCTTGAAAGGTGAGGCACCTCCAAAGTGACCTATTGATGAAGAGGTGCATGTTGTTATCAGCAGGCATTGAAGAATGTGGGAAAAATTGTCCATCATTTCGTCCCTTTGTCGCATGAGAGCTTACTCAAGCAACAGATATATAGAATCATCTGCTCTGTCGTTTTTATTTTCTTCCATCATGGAGGGATTCTTGGGCATGCGAGAGATATTTTCCTCAAGAGAGAAAATCTCGAGAGCCAACTTTCTATACTCATACCTCGTCGGGGACATGCACTAAAAAATGATCAAGAGCAGCATGCTCTAATACCACTGATCCGGATTATTTTTGGCACAAAATGAGAGAGGAGATATAATAAAGAAATGTAGAGATGTATCAGATATCCAACAATATAAGAAAAATATATCATAGATGCAACCATAAACACAGAGATACAGTAATACACAATTTCTATTAATGAGCGAAAATGTACAAAGATTGTAAAAATACAGAGTGAAAGACTCGTTAGAAAGGTGGCAGCTTATCTTTGAGAAGAGATGTGATGGCTACTCACATTTGCAATCAGATGATTTACAATGAGACTCTAAAGGAATTTTTAAAATAAATAAAATCCAAAACCCTAACCCCGGAAGATGAAAAGCCAATAGTTTTGTGGACCCTATTTTGGGTAGTTAGGTGTATCAACTTCCCGTGGCGTAACTTTGGCATATGATCTCCGTTTGGGGTGCACGATATCTTGTTGGAAAGGTCTATCTGAGGACTACACATGTTTCCGTCAAAATCTAACTCTATCCATAGTATAACTATGGCGAGCCATAAAAATGTTGTTTAGGGCCTCAAAATGACACCGGAAGTTTGGGACTCAAAAACTAGGAACAAAACTGCCAAAATGAGCCAGTTGGAATAGGTGGGTGGCCACCGATATCCACCTAGATCAATGCACATCCACATGAGGCATCATAATTACTTACTTTGACTGCAGTCTTGTTGTTGGTTCTAAGGTCTGCACCTTATTGTTAAGGGCAGAGCTAGGCCACCTCGGTTATTGCCCGGTTATTGGGATGATTGGTTTTTATAAGTTTGGTTTATTTGTTTTGATCATCAGTTTATGGATGAGCTTTAATGGAATGGGTCTAGTTGGATTGTTCCAAAATATTCACTACCATGTTTCCCTTAGCCAGTGGCATGCATTCTGGTGTAGCAGATAAAATATATAAAAGTAAAATAGAAAAACACTGACAAGCATACAATTTGTCACTTGCAACTAGAAATTTTATATCTAACACATTGCATTCAACCTAAAACAATACTTGGAGTACATTTCTCAATAGGTTGTAAGCACATTAGTTAAAAGATAAAAAATATTTTCTTTACAAAACATTCAACATGCACCCAAATAAGATGAAAAGACAAGAAATATTTAGAATGACAGTTTGTTCACCAGAAATTATATTCATTGACTATAAAACTTTGTAAATCTTTACACTTCATAAGCCTAGTCTATATCTTGATAGCTTGATACACCCCAAAAAACTCAATAATTTACATTGCCATATTCTTATTTTTATCCACCAAAGGGATTCGAATGCCTATATCGGATCCTAAATTCTAGGGTTAATCTGTTAATTACACGCAGATCTCTAGATCTTAAACTTCACCATTTAGTTTTGATTACTTTTCAAGAACACTTCTTTACATTGAGTGAAGTAGAGTTTAGATGATAATTTGTGGGTATAACTCCTCTTTTCTAGGCCCACGACTTCGACCTAACAAAACATTATTTTTATCAAAAAGACATTTTATTACAACTAGTTGTAGTATCTCAAACTTAAAGTAAAAAATTCTCTAACTGAAACTAGAGTCATTGTCGATAACTAAAAGTGTAGGAGCTACACAAAAACTCTTCAAAGGTTGGAACTTGTTTTCGACTTTGCATGGAGTCACACGTATGCCACTAATTGGAGAAGTCATTTGACACTAGAGCAAAACTTGCACATGCTTCATGTTTTCTTACTTGTTGACAGCAACAAACTTAGATGATTTCCTTTAGGAACATACAAGTCTTTTGATGTTTTTTATGCAACTTTTAGTACTTTCTCTATAATTTTGAATGTTGCATCTCAAGTGTTTGATATTGTTGGTACATCTCTTGAATATGTTACCTCATAATCTCATTATGTTGTTTGAGGGTTTCCATCTGTTGCTTACTGCCCTCCATTTCCTTATTACCTTCAACTTGAGGCTTGATCTTTGTTTTCACTCAGTTCTCGGTTTTAAGTTCATACTCTTCCTCGGCAGAAGGCCTATTGATATCAATGGAGAGCTTTGTATTCCTAGGTATCATCTCATACCTTGGCCTCTTCTCAGGTTTTCCTCTAATGTAACATGTTGTCTTTCACAGGCTCATGTATCCTCAACATTTCCCTCCTTGCCTTTGGTTTGGTCTCCTCTAAATCTTTCTCTGGGGCATGCTCTATTTCTGGACCTGTGGTGTACTCTGTTTCCAAATCAAAAGGCTTAATACCTGATTTTTATCCCTTGTTGCTCATATTTTTGGCCTCGCCTATTGGAATTTCCTTCAAAGTGTGAATGGCCATTTCTTCAATGTTGGTAAACCCAGAGCGATCTTCATAAGTGTCTTGATCTTCTATTACAATATTCTTTTTCTCCTTGAGGGATGGATCGAACAAGGCTTTAGATTTTAGCCTCAACTAGTTGGTCAACCTGGTCTTCCAATTTGGTTTACTTGGCATCCCTGGGACCTATTTCCCCTTTTTCTTTCTACCTTGTTTTGCCTCGGGAGGCTCTTCAATCTGTGTGTCAGATAGAAAAAATTCAATTGTAACCTCTTCATGAATAACCTTCTTATTCTTATGATGTTTGCTTGGTTTCAGTTTAGGATATTTTTCTACATGCATACCAGTGGGCACAAGTTCGTCCTCAAGTTGCTCGGAAGATGAATAGACTACTAGACAAACCTGTTTTTAACTCTTTCTGACATATATTTTATCACCTTCTCTTGCCCTATGTTTCATTGTGGATGACCTCAATTGCCTCTTAGGTATTTCATCTTTTCTGGAGTGATGGATCTTCCTTTAACATATCTGGCCCTTCTTTCTGCAGGTAGGGTCTGTTCTTCATAATGATGGATGGTTTTTTATGAACTTCTAGGCTCTGTGGAAACCCTAACTGCCTAGGGAACTTCAATTTCTTGTTTTGATGGTTGTTGTGTGTTTGGATCTTCATCATGTAACCCTAGAGATACTAGAATTTGTGCCCAAGATATTTGCAATTCACTAAGAGCATATAGAACTAGTATTTTTATAAATCCCTGATGGTAGAGGCTCTTATCATCATTTTGTGGATAGTTCTGGACTCATTTGGCCATCTTGGTTAGGATTTTCAAAATGTAGAATGGGAGATTCATCTCCTTATAACCATTTAGATGCACGATAAATATGAGATGATAGAAATGGATAATCCAAAACATGCCCTCTCTAGTGATGTACCTTTGTATAGCCGACAGGATGCCTCTCAATTCCTCTCTCATCCATTTGATCAGGATGCCCTCGCTGCATTCTAGGTTCTGATGCTCTACTACCAAGAACTTATTGCACATCTCAGCTGATAACTTCCCTTTATTGAACCACCTCTCACAACTGATAGGGAGAGCACATGTTGTTGCAATAGAATGCTCTGTTACATGGATTATTACATCCCCAACTTGTGCCTGGAATCCATCAAAACTATGTGCAAAAATTAGAGCAATTTATGTATGGTGTCCATTGAAAGCATGAATAAAATGGTACCACTCAACCCTGATGAATACATCCATGATCTATGGTATGGCTTCGAACAAATCGATCCTTGTTGACTCTACCCTCTAAAGTTTCCAGCGCTCTCGTGATCATATCATTGTGCCCTAGCTCCCTCTGTTGATAATGGTGGTTGAGACTATGTGCCACTTAGGGTTCGCTCAATGCCTGCACTGAAAATTGAACAAGGAATCAGCATGCATGATTTTGAGGGTAATAGGAGAAAATAAGCGTGATTTGGGTGTCAATATTTATTCAAACTTTAAAATATATTTCAACCATGAAAACTCATTAAAACAGAGCTTGTTTGTTGATTGAAAGAATGTTGGCATTCTTGCAATCAGAACTTTTACACCTGTAGACCTAGGTTAACTCTCTTGTGATCCATCAGTGATATAAACCATGGTGATAAGACTTGTCTAAACTCAAATCAAGACTTGACTCAACTTTATAAAAAGAAAAACAACTAACATTAAGCAAAAGAGGATGACATAAAACAACATGACTTAACACACAGTGAAGAAGAAAGACTAACTAAAATCTAGGTCGATAGATGAATAGGCTAGTTTGATGAGTAGAAGGAAGAGGTGTAAGCCTAGGAACTAACATCAGCTCCAACTGGGGGTAGCACTTTCCTGTGAGGTGCTAAGAACAGCAGACTTGTGTGCCTTATTTCCTTATTTATTCCACCCTACCACCGACCACTTTATTCCCTTTACCAGCCCTGACATCTATCTTATTTCAACTGAAAACCAAATCTACAACTATACCCCAGAGCCTTTATTGGGCTATGGAGTCTTTTATTCACACTAAACTACCAAATCATACTGAAAACTAAAGAAGCTATGTACAAACTGAACCACTTCTGGTTCATCAGGTAAAATAATGCTTCAGGAAGCGCCCGTTGACTGGGCTTCCAAAGATCTCGGTGTCACCCAGATTTTTCAATACAAAGGTATTGTTATTCAGAACCTTGGCTACTTTAAATGGGCCAAACAAAAGGTTATCAAACTTACCTTGTTTGGGCTTGTCCTCCCTCCTGGCATCCCATCTCAAAACCAAGTCACCTTCTTGAAAAGTATCTTTTGTTTTTTTTCCTGTCAAAGGATGCCTTGACCTTGCTCTGGTAAGCCTCAGTTTTCTCATTTAATATTTCTCTTCTTTGTTGAACTTCAATAATCTGGAAAATCCTCCTCTAAATTTCATTAGGCTCCTCCACTTCTTCCTGCAAAAATTTCAACACTGGTAGACCAAGTTGGGTTGGGAAAACAACATCTACCCCATAGACTAGTTGAAATGGAGAGGTACCCAGTGACTTTTTAGTTCTAATCCTATCATCCCATAAGGCATACTTCAGTTTGAAATCCCACGACTTTTTATTTTCAGCCAACAATTTTTTAATAATCCTGGTGAGGGTTTTATTTGATGACTCTGCCAACCCATTCCCCTGCGGGTAATATGGTGTAGAAAGTGTCAGGATAATGTTGTAATTCCCACAGAAACCAATCATGGCCTTGGACTTGAATTCCTAAGAATTTTCTTTTACTAGTTTCTTGGGGCATCCAAACCTGGAAAAGATGTTTGTTTCTAGAAATTCCATAATCACTTTGTCAGTGCAATTCTTGGTAGGAATAGCCTCAATCCATTTTTTAAAGTAATCAGTGGTAGTAAGGATCCACTTGTGTTGTCGAGTGGAGGGTGGGTTTATCTCCCTAATTAAATATAGAGCCCATTGTTGAAATAGGTCGTTTGCAATAACTCGCTTCAGGGGCAACGAGAGAATTTTTTTCTTTCTAACAAATTTTTGACACTCTTCACATGTTCTGACCATGGAAAATACATCAGAAAATATTGTGGGTCGGTAGTATCCATCCCTTATGACTTTGAAGGTTTTATCTTTCCAGTGTTGGCACCCTCCACAAACTCTTTTATGCATATCAATTATAACCTATTTTGACTTGTCTTCATCCACACACTTCAGTAAAATACTAGCAGGGTCTTTCCAATATAAATTCTGATTTAAAATGGAGTATTTTACAGCCTTTAATTTAAGAGATCTGGTTTTGGATTTATCCAACTTGTATGGGCATTCATGGTGATGTAAAAAATAAATGATGTGTTTATACCAAGGTGAAAGATAATATTTATATAATACCTGCAGTGTCTTATTTTCATCTTGTACCAGTGGAGCATCTGATTGGTTGAAGATATGGTGCAATTCAAGCGCTTTGCAATTCAAATCAGATAACATTTTTTCAAGTCCCTATCCCTTTACCAATTTAGTTGGATTTATGTTCAGATCATATTCCAAAATTTTGACTATCCATTTGCCTATTTTCCCATCATTGTCTGGATGAACAAGGATGTCCTTTATATTGTTTCTAGGGACATAAGCAGTTATCTTAGAGTGTAGAACATAAACCCTAGAGGATTTCAAGGTCTTCTCTAATGAATAAGCTTGTTTTTCCATGTTGTCATATTTCAATTATGCATCCCTAAGTGTTTTTTTTAAAAAGGAAATGGGTTGTTCATACATGTCTTCATTCTTTTGCAACAGTACAACAACAACAGTCTCCTCAGAGGCAAAAGAGAAAATTAGGAATTATTTGGAATAATTTGGAATAACTAGAATAGGGGCCTCAATTAGAGCTTGCATTATCCTTTGAAAGGATGACCTTGCTTCCTATTTCCACTTAATGTCAGCATCCTTTCTCAACATGTTTGTAATGGGCCTAATGATCTCAACAAAATTTGGTACAAAATGTCTCAAGAAACTTATTTTTCCCATGAAAGACTATATGGCCTTCTTATTTCTAGGGATGTCAATTTTTTGAATAGCATCTACTCTTTTTGGGTCTATATTTATCCCTCCTACAGATATAATGTGACCTAGGATATTTCCTTCTAACATATCAAATTGGGATTGTGGGGGATTCAATGAGATTCCATACCTTCTACATTTTTTAAATATTTTCTTTAGGTGCTACAGATGTTCATCATCAGATTTTGAAAAGATAGTGATGTCATCAAGGTATATCACCGTGAACTTGTCCTTTTCACCCACAAATGCAATTTCCATGTCCCTTTTAAAGGTGGCCCATGCATTCATCAAGCCAAAAAGAATTTTTTCATACATGAAGGTGCCCCATGGGGTAGTGAAGGCAGTTTTTTCTTTGTCTTCTTCAAGCATTGTTATCTGATTGTACTCGAAATAACCATCCAGCATGGAAATTCTATGGGAACCCACCACCCTTTGCAAAATTTGATCCATCTTAGGCAATGGATAGTTGTCTTTCAATGAACATTTGTTCAGGTTTTTGAAGTCCACACATAATTGTATTTCACCACTCTTTTTCCTGACCGGCATCAAGTTGGCCACCCAATCTAAATATCTCAAAGGAACAATAATCTTGGCATCAAGCATCATTTTCAATTCATTTCAATAATAGACATCAACAGAGGGTTATATTGTCTAATTTTATGCCTAAATGGCTTAGAGCCCACTTTCAAAGGAATTTTATGTTGAATGATTTCAGTGTCAAAGGTTTTTAGGTCTTCATAAGACCATGAAAAAATATCAGCAAATTTTGTCATAAGCCTGACATACTTATCTCTATGCTCATCTGGCAGTGCTTTGGATATCTTGACGATCTTGGGATTTGCAGTTGTCCCAATATTAAATTCTACAACCTCATGTTCCTGAATTTTAGTTACGGCTTTCCTGGAGACATCATTGTTGTCAAAAAGTCTCTCGAGTGGGACTAAGCCCTTTGGAATATGATTTGTTTTCAGTTCCACGACGTTGTGACCAGCCACCTTATTCAGAAAAGGAGGTTCATGGTGGATTTCTATCTCATCATTCTCATTTTCTTGGTCAATAGAGATATTTGAAAATTCATCAATGGTTTGCAGAAATCTCTAGATCGCCATTGAAAACCCGTCAGTGTTTGACATTGTATGGTATGGTTTTTATGTGCCTAACCTCCACCTCACATTTAAAATTTGGACGAATGGGAGGCCTGAAATTACTAGCAGCCATAGCTAAAGAGGCTTTCCTTTCATTGGCACCTCTAGGGACAAAACAAATATTGAAAGGCATAAATGAATTGTCAACTATGTCCCATACCTCATTCATGTATTGCCTCAACCTCTACTATTTTGTTTGATAAATTCCCTTTACCTCATTAACAACCTATTATGAATCACCGAAGACTACCAATTTGTCAATGGCCATATCCTTTGCAGCTCTCAACCCCAAAACTAAGGCTTCATACTCTGTTATGTTGTTGGTTATTTCAAATTCTAATTTGTATGAGAGTGAAAACACTTCTTTTGAAGGGGAAATAAGGACTATGCTATCACCAGAGCCCTCCTTTGAAGATGAACCATCAAAATCAATCTTCCATATTTCATCTCATTTTCATATCTCTCGTTGGCTGTTGCATTTGCTAACTGACAATTATGGGGCATCATCATTGATATGAAAAATAGATGACCCAATTTCATCTTGTATAGCATAGATAGGATGATTACCTGGATTCTTATGATCACTCACAATGTAAGACAATCTGACTTCTCTATACAATCGTCTATGTTCTCCTATGAAAATAGGGATGGTCGCATATGTAAGATCCATCTGCAGAAATCATCCCACTTTCTTGGCCCAAGACCTGGATAAAATCATGCCAAACTTGGGAGGTATATCAGCTACAAAAATATCCATAACAATACTTTTCATGGGCAACTGAGATATAGAAACAACCAGATCATTAATTACTCCAAAAAAATTTACCCTTTTAGAATCAAATGAGTAAAGGTCCTAGTATGGCTTGGTGATTTATAACCCTATCTCATCCATGACAACCTTAGACATGACATTGTGTGAGGTCCTAAAGTCCATAAGGTAGTTCTGTAGACTTTTTTCATAGAAATTAAAGGATATGTAAAAAGGTGGGGAAGCATCATACCCATCTTCAATGTGTGGGCCAACCGTGATACCAAGATTCTCATCTTGCAGGTTTATCACATCATATGAGGTAGCAGAAGCAGGTGGTTGCAAAGCCTTCATGATAGACCTTTTAAAAGTCTCATTTTTTATTAACTGTGTCAAAGGTACAGGAATCTTGATTTTTCTTATTTCATGCTCTATATTAAAAGAAGTTACATTTATTTCCACTTCTTTCACCTATGGAACAATAGGTTTAGTCGGTTGTTGTTGTTGATCTGCTTTGTTTCTTGTGTCTTTGTTTGGACCTTGCTTGGGTGGAAGATCTGATTTATTATTCTGAGTTGGCACATTTATTTTAGGACCCCCCAACTTAGGACTTAGATCATATTTCTTTTGAGGTTGACTTTGAAAAACTTCATCTCCCTTTCTTTCATCATCAAACAGGTTTGACATTAGAGAAATTCCATACTCTTGTTGATTTAGGTGACTAGGATGGAGGTCAAGTTCATTAAAAGGGACTACATAATCATCTCCAATATCATTACTTTCCTCCATTTCTTCAAATTCATGGTTCTAAAAAGGGGGGGCAATCCTCTTATCTTCAACATTCCTTCTTTCCCTCTGCATGATTTGAGGGGAATTATTAGGTCTTCTAAACTAATTAAGGTTCTTGTTTACAGCTTCCTGATAAGGTTTGTTTGGCTACTTGGCTTCCCATTTTAATTTATCTATCTCATAATTCAGAGCCTTCAATGTTCTGGTCACCTCATCAAGTTTTGGGTCAGATTCTACTGGGTTAGAAGAAGAAGAAGGAACCTCTTCTCTCTATTTCTTTTTGTCCCTGTCAAATTTGGTCTTTAATTTTTTTGATGCTAGAATATTAGACTCGACCTCAAGGGTTGTATGTTACATAGATAGCAAAGTGGTGGACCTTCTCTCCCTTAACGGGAGAGAAAATTCAGCATCAAATGGATTTGCAAATGTGATCTTGGTTAAGGTTTCAATTGGCTTGATCTCATCAGGGATTTTATTGTACATCTTATTAAACATCTTAGTGAAATATGAAACTGACTCACCATTCTTCCATCTCAAATCCTCAAACTCAGTGATGTAGTACAGGTAATCCCTCATATCTCCCCATTGTTTTAGAAAGGTTTCATCCAATGCCTCAATACCTACAATAGAGTCTGGGAGAAGACCACGAAACCACTTTCTTACCTCTCCATCTAGGCTCTACGCAAACAATATCATCCAAATGTATGCATGTTCAATGTTAAAATTGTCTGCAAAGCTGTAAAAAGCTACCAAATGTTCCTCAACAATAAAATCTCCTTCACCATTGTACCTAGGAAGATATTTCATGTTGGCTCATGCTGGAAATGCATGTAGGTTTTGAGGCAGCACTAATGGTGCATACCTGGCCATAATAATGGCCTCCATCTTGTTTACAATCATCTTTGGGACAACTAGACTTTGTGGCTTAGGAGGAGATATTGGGGTGGTTGCTTGAGGATATGATGAGGTAGAAGTTGAATTTGGAGATATCTGAGGGCTTAATACAAGGGGATTTTCAAAAATTATAATCTCGGGCTACTTATTGTTGAGGACAGGGGAAGCCTTTTCATATGAAGGCCTGCCTTTGGATGATAAGTAATGTCTCTGAGAAAGTGTGGATTTTCTTAGTTGTCTCACTAAATTAGAAGTTTTTGTCTCACCGTTAAGATAAGGGATGGATTTTGAGGCTTTATTATGCTCATAGTTTGTTCTCTTGAATCCCTTCTTGGGAGCCAGAGTTCCTTTGGTCGCTTTACATTCAGTGAAGTCACCAGGTGAAATATGGTAGTCATCTTTGTGCCTAATCTTTGTTCATCATAAAAGATCAGATCTAATCATTATCATTCTCCCAAGGAAATATTTCTTCATTACTTTGTTCTCCGACAATGACGCCAGAAGATGTTGGTCCTAAGGTATGCACCTAAATACTAATGGTAGAGCTAGGCCACCTCAGTTATTGGGATGATTGGTTTTTATAAGTTTGGTTTATTTGTTTTGATGGTCACCTGATCGAATAGCTTCAAGGGCATGGATCTAGCTGGATTGTTCCACAATATTCACTACAATGTTTCCCTTAGCCAGTGGCATGCATTCTAGTGTAGTAGATAAAATATATAAAAGTAGAACAGAAAAACATTGACAATCATACAGTTTGTCACTTGCAACTATAAATTTTAGATCTAACACATTGCATTAAACCTAAAACAATACTTGGAGTACATTTCTCAATAGGTTGTAAGCACATTAGTTGAAAGAGAAAGAATGTTTTCTTTGAAAAACGTTCAACATGCACCCAAATAAGAAGAAAAGATAAGCAAGATTGAGAAAGACAGTATATTCACCAGAAATTATATTCACTGAGTAGAAACTTTTGCAGATCTTTACACTTCATAAGACCATTCTATATCCTGGTAGCTTGATACACCCCAAAAAGATCAACCATTTACATTCCCATATTCTTCTTTTTATCCACCAAAGGGATTCGAATGCCTATCTCAGATCCTAAATTCTAGGGTAAATATGTTGATTACACTCAGATCTCTAGATCTTAAACTTCACCATTTAGTTATGATTACTTTTCAAGAACACTTATTTACATTGAGTGAAGTAGAGTTTAGATGTTAATTTGTGAGGATAAATCCTATTTTCTGGGCCCACAACTTTGACCTAACAAAACATTGTTTTTATCAAAAAGACATTTTATTACAACTAGTTGTAGTATCTCAAACTTAAAGAAAAAAAATCTCTAACTGAAACTAGAGTCATTGTTGTTAACTAAAAGTGTAGGAGTTGCACAACAACTCTTCAAAGGCTAGAACTTGTTCTTGACCTCGCATGGATCCACACGTATGCCACTAACTGGAGAATACCTTCGACACTAGAGCAAAACTTGCACATGCTTCATGTTTTCTTACTTGTTCACAACAACAAACTTGGATGATTTCCTTTAGGAACATGCAGGTCTTTTGATGTTTTTTCTGCAACTTTTGGTACTTTCTCTATATTTTTTAATGTTTCATCTCAAGTGTTTGATATTGTTGTTGCAGCTCTTAAATTTCCACTTATTGTTTATTGTCCTCCATTTCCTTGTTACCTTCAGCTTGGGGCTTGATCTTTGTTTTCACTATGTTCTCAGTTTTAATTGCATACTCTTCCTCAGCAACAGGCTTGTTGATATTAATGGAGAGATTAGTTTTCCTAGGTATCATCTCATACCTTGTCTTCTTTTTAGGTTTGTCTCTAATGTTTTCTTTCATAGGCTCATGTATCCTCAACATTTCCCCATTACCTTTGGTTTGGTCTCTTCTAAATATTTCTTTGGGGCATGCTCTGTTTCTGGACCTGTGGTGTACTTTATTTCCAAATAAGAAGTCTTAATACTTGAGCCATGCCCCTTGTTTCTCTTCATTTTGGCCTCGCCTATTGGCATTTCCTTCAAAGTGTGGATGGCCATTTCTTCCATGTTGGTAAACACAGAGGGCTCTTCATCAGTGTCTTGATCTTCTATTACAATCAGATTTTACTCTGTGAGGGATGGATTGAACAAATATTTGGAGTTTATCCTCAACTGGTTGGTCAAATGGGTCTTCCGATTTGGTTTACTTGGCATCCCTGGAACTTGTTTCCCCTTTTTCTTACTGTCGTGTTTTTTCCTCAGGAGACTCTTCAATCTGTGTGTCAGACGGCACAAATTCAACTGTAGCTTATTCAGGACTAACCTACTTATTCTTCTATTGTTTGCTTGGTTTCAATTTAGGAGATTTGTCTACATGCATACCAGTGGGCTCAGGTTCATCCTCAAGTTTCTCAGGAGATGATTGGACTACTGGACAAACCTATTTTTTACTCTTTCTGACATATATTTTATCACCTTCTTTGGCCCTCTGTTTCACTGTGGATGAATTCAATTGCCTCTAAGTTATTTATATTTTTATAGAGTGATGGGTCTTCCTTTGATAGATCTTTCCCTTCTTTTTGTAGGTAGGGTTTGTTCTTCATAATGTTGGATTTTTTTTATGAACTTATAGGCTTTGTGGAAACCCTAGCTACATGGGGAACTTCAATTTGATGTTCTGATGGTTGTTATGTGTTTGGCACTTCATCTTGTAACCCTAGAGATACTAGAAGTTGTGCACAAGAGATTTTCAATTCACTAAAATCATATAGAACCAGTATTTTTATAAATACTTGATGGTAGAGGATCCTATGAGCACTTTGTGGATAGTTCTGGACTCGTTTGGCCATCTTGGTTAGGATTTTCAGAAGGTAGAATGTGATATTCATCTCCTTATCGCCATTTAAATGCATGAGAAATCTGAGATGATAGCAATGAATAATCAAAAACCTACCCTCTCCAGTGGTGTACCTCTATATAGATGACAGGATGCCTCTCCATTCCTCTCTCAGTTATTTGATTGGGATGCCCTGGCTCCAGTTTGGGCTCTAATGCTCTGCTACTAGGAACTGATTGCACATATCAGCTGATAAATTTCCTTTCTTGAACCACATATCACCACTGATAGGGAGAGCACATGTTTTTGCAATAGAATGCTCTGTTACGTGGATGATTACATCCCCAACTTGTGCCTGGAATCCATCAAAACTCTATGCAAAAATTAGAGTGATTTATGTATGGTGTCCATTGAAAGCACAGATGAAATTGTACCACTCACCTCTGATGAATATGTCCCTGATATTTGGTATGGCTTCGAACAAATCGATCCCTACTAGCTCTGCCCTCTGTAGCTTCCAGCGCTCTCGTGGTAGTATCATCTTGCCCTGGCTCCCGTTGTTGATAATGGTGGTTGAAACTATTCACCACTTAGGTTTCACTCAATAACTTCATTGAAAACTAAACAAGGAATCAATGTGCACAATTTCAATGGTAATAGGAACAAATGAGTGTGATTTGGGTGTCAATGGTAGAGTTAGTGATATGGAGAGGAACAATTGAGTGAGAACCAACCAACAATTGGTCTGAAACTGTGACAACATTATTGGTCGTGCCATTAAATGATCTAAAGGTATTGTATAATCAGTGGAAGTCATAAGCGTATGTCATGCCATAGGTTTATTAGAAGTTATAGGGCATAAATGACTCATTCCTTTTTTTTCAAAAACATATTTCCCCAAAGTTCTCCAAAGAGAACGACTAGGACCAGGAGAGCTAGGATCAAAATTTCTAGTAGTGTGGACTAGATTCCTAAATGACTCAATTTGAAAAAATGGATCGTCTACACCAGACTTTGTGTGAGGTCTAGTAGGTATTCCAATATACTCTTCAACAACAACGTCTCCCGATGAATTTATACGGAGCAAATGTGGATCTTGTACAACACTCAATAACAGATTTACGAGAAGTATTGACTCTTCCAATGGAGGTTATCAGAGGTTATGTCATTATTGACTGCTCCTTCAGGAGAACCCTATGGTGAGTTAGGAAGCAAAGCAATGTAATCTTCCAGATATTCCGGAGGTATCCCTTGCATCCTACGTGAACGGTGAGGGTCGATGTTGGCCACACCAAATAAAGAACGAAACAAATCTATGGCCAACTAGAGAAACAAACAGCACTCACTAATAAAATCTAGAAATCAAACACGCAAAAAAACCTTCTTATTTTGAAGTCACTAGTTGGTGATGAAATCCAACGTCG
>ML833577.1:32963-47424 GCA_009831015.1 Picea engelmannii
AAGGGCACGTCGTGCAACAGAAGCAAACGAGGCGAGTGGCACCCTTGGAGCACGTAGTGCATCCTGAAGGGCATGTCGCATTGATGATGATGATGAGACAACCTAGATGACCTTAAGACCTTAACGCCTTAAGAAATTCTCAAAACGACTCCCCAAATGAATTATCGCCCAATTCAAATCTAAACCTAAATTTAAAACATCTCTAAGATAAAAATTGTTTAGCCTTAAGAAAGGACCCTACAAAAAAAAATAAACATAAGGATGCTAACCAAAACCCTCCTAAGTTTTAGTTAAAGTCTTCTTAAATTAAGGGGGGGTAAAGTAATTAGGGAGATAAATTAATTGAAACCCATGGTTTTTAAATTATAAAGAAGAAATAAAATTATTAAAGTGTGGGAGTATAAAAGTTAGGATTTTAGAAATATAATGAAAAGATTAATAAGTGCATTTATCTTTTTGGGTTTTAGAGAAAAAAAGAAAGGAACAAATAATAGAATAAGAAAACTTGTAATAAATGAAACTTAATAAAGGAAAGTAGGGGACATAGGGTAAAAAGAAAAAAGGAATCAGCAATTAAGAACTTTCTATAATGAACTAAAATAGCAGCTTCTTTTAGGGAAGGTTATTAAAAGCGTGTAAGGGGATCTAGGAGCACCTAGGAGTAATTTTAGGAGCGACTTTAGGTGGGTGAGGGAAATGAGTCTTTTAATTAATTCTAAAAAAAATAATTTTGGAAAAACATGGGGGGATGAGTGACACATGTACGACAGATATTTTTTAGAGTTGTCATTAAAACTTAATTAAAATGTGTTTAGGAAAGTAGGTGGGTCTGAAATTTCTATAAAGGAAAGGGAATATGAGGAAGAAGGGATGAACGATTAGCGTAACGTTACGCTACCGGATTGTGTCTTGACTGTTTGCTTGTGAGGAGTTGGGAATTTCTCAGCTGTATTGGAGTGGTAGCTCAGCCTAGGAGGTGAGCTGAGAAGCTAGTCTTATCTCTGGATCTTGTGTGGCCCCTTTGCAGCTCGGGGGACTAAGGGGGAAGCAGAGTACCCCTAGCGATTGGCTGGGAGGTACCGGTGAGGTCTCTATGGTCGGCGAGCGGGAGTGGCACGGAGCGCGGGACGTCATCGAGGCGGGAGTTAAGGCAACGGTATGACTTGTAATTTAGTAGACTAGAATGCATTGCGATTTGCCTCTGTTAATAAAGTTATTTACCTTCGTTATTAGCGAGATGATGAAAATGGTTATGATTGTATTTTACTGAATAAAATTGTCTGAATCAGTTATGGAATAAGTTCTGTGTTGCGCTGACCAACATATTTTTCCCATATATGTTGCGCTGCCAATCTATTGTTCCCGTATATGTTTGCGCTGCCATAGGTTTTTCCCTGGAGAAATTCCTTGTATCACTGGTGGCAGTTGGGTTCCTCCTGAGTATATATTCACAACTTCAAATCCATCATTTTAAATAGGATTGTTTTTCTATGCACGAGATTGGTTTTTATTTCTCAATGTATATGGTTTTATTTCTCTGTGGGCACGCTCAAATTTTGTGGCCTTTTTATTCTCTGTGGACAAATTCAATTTCTGCGGATTTTTAATTTTCCGAGGGCCGAATTCATTCTTTGTGGGCGCTATAAAATTCTAGGGCGTTTCTATTGTTGGGGCGTTTTGTGTATCACCGTGTGGCCAGGGCGTCCGTTTTTCTTTTCTTCCCTCCCTCACCTTTGTCTGACAGCGAAAGTAATGAGGATTCTTGCCACCTGTGAATCCCGGATATTTATGTTGGTTCCTCGTTTTCTAATTAACTCACGGAATTCGATAGATCGTTACTTCATTGATTAAGAGGGACCAGTCTCTGTGCATGTTTTCTTGATGTTTTGGTTAAATGATTTGAGAATTCGTTTCTGGTGTTTTTATTTTCGTAAGATCATTGTCCATTGTTCTGGCAGTGTGTTGGCAATTTTTTCTGGTATTTTATTTCCGTAAGATAATTGTCAACTCGTGCTGGCAAACTAGTGTTGGCAAGATGTCCCTAGCATTTCCTTTTTTGTGAGATTAATTCTGAGATTTTGTTTTGAAATTTTGTGCTGGTAATTTCGTTCTGGCACTTTCGTTGTAAGTTGGTTTCTGAATTGGTTCTAGTACAATTGATTTGTGCATGTTTGCTGACAGTGGGTTCCTAAACAGGAAAGACATTCTCGTCTGGTCTCTTATTTTATTCTATTTTCCAGTGAACGGGTTCTCCTTTGATCCAGCGTAACTATTCACTCCTCTAAATCTGTGCACTACGTTTTGGTCTTTTAAATTTGTCAGTGTTATGTAGAGTAATACCATTGAGCACTGCCAGGTGAACGTTCGGGTATTAGACTGTTCCCTCAATTTAGACGCAAATTGTTTCCATAATCACTTTCTGATGTCATTAAAGCCATTAATCGCATTAAAAATAGTTGGCCATCCCTTAAAACCAGCGAAATATCTTTTTCCCCAACCTGCCCTTCATCCTTACCGGAGTTGAGTATGCGTTTCTTCTAGATTTGTTTTTCGTTGCATTTATGACAGTCATAACCCTAAAATCTAGTTTCAGCGCCAAGGCTATGTCAGCGCATTCTGCTATAGAAATAGGTATTGGTACGGTTACCATATTATGCAGTAATGGCACTGTGGATGTATGTTAGTATTACACTTAGAATGTAAATGTAGGGTTGATTCATATCCATGTAACGGTTTGGTTACCTTATGGCAGTGTTAGTGCATTTTAAATGTGATGATTTATGTTATGGAAATTTTCTTGAGGGGTAACAGTATACTAAATAATTATGACTAAATGTGTTAGATTGTGATGTTGGACATGTGGCTCTTAATTGTCAAGGTTCCTTAGATCACTATATTTTAGCAACATAATTGAAATGGAATTCATCCCCTTATTGTTAGTTATGGTACGTGAGTAGCACTATATTTAAGTTGCATTATTTGAATTGGAATTTCTTTTTAAGCCAAGTAATGGTATTAGAATAGCATCATGCAGTAGGCCAATTAGTGTCGCACCTTCCATCATATAGTTGAAGGAGGATTAGCATAATCTCTCCCGGTTAAAAATTTAAATTTATATAGTAGATATTGAAACATCTAAATGTATGGAAGGCGAACTTGCTGCCAGGTTTTCGAAGTATAAAAGGCAAAGTGATTAACATGAACGGTAAATGTTATGGTAAATTTCATGGTATAGGTAATATATAAGATGTTATGATTAAATTACTGCATAGATATTAATTGTAGCGTAATGTGGTATTAGTTATGGTGAAACTATTAAAGATATGTCGAGTTGTCAATATATAACGCACAGTCATTGAATGAAGTACAATCTGTTGTCTAGAGTTAGTATTTGGGATCTACGATTATTGGAACCTACCAGAGAATTTGGTCTGTAATTTAATTGCCCTTTGTGTCATAGATAGTGTCTGGTCTCTACTTTGGTGAGGCGTTGTCGGAGTCCTTCTGACTTGCGCCTTCCACAGAGGACGTGGTGGTCCCAGGATTTGGTTATACTAATCGATGAGCGTTTAGTTTCATGGTCTGCTTGAGTCGTGCGGGATGTAGACACCTCCATGTTCCTCAGAACAGTCGTCAGCCCTAACACCTTAAATGGTTAAAATCGATGGAACCTGGGCTTGAGCGTTGATTATGTGTCTTGGAGGTCCTAAACTTGCAGGGTAGGACGGGCGGGTGGTCAGTTTTACTTTTGTCGCTAAATGTTTGCGTTGTGCACCTTATGCCTATGGTCGTATATTGGTTGCAGTTACTCGTCATGTGCCTTCAGTATTCTTGTGATGAACATCGTGGTTGTGTCTTGTTGGTTGTCAAGTGGCGACGTAGAGTCAAGTTGTCTGTTTCCTCTTTACACGCGCGCACACACCCTAAACAAAAAAAAAAATTGCACCTATTAAAGAGTTGTTGTCATAACAATGAGGTTCGTTACATATGGTATCAGAGCCGGTTCGACCCGCGACTTGGGATTCGCTACGGATTTCGTTGACATGATTATATTTGATTATTCTATTGTTGATTGAGTTGATTGTGTGTGCAGGTAATCATGGTTAGAGGATGCCGCGGAGGCAGACGACGAGGTGCTGGGGGAGGAGGTGTGATGCCTCCAACGGCATCCACGCCTGAGGGGTCTAACCCCCAGGGAGGTGACCAGGTTCTCGGACAGGAAAAGATCGCAGTTGTCGATGTCGTGGGGATGATGAGATATTTTCAGCGCATGTCCGAGGTGTTGATCAGCCGATTGGACAGAGATGAGGCCAGGGCGCCGACACCTGCTGAGGTTCCGCCACGCACACCAGCCGTTACAGGTAGAATTCACCGTGAAATCGAGAAGGTAAAATTTCTCAAGTTCTTTGGTGCCCTGGACGGCGCAGCCGCCGAGGCATAGTTGGAGAATATGGCGATGTGCTTTGCACTTCGCGATTATACCTCCAACATGAAGGTCTGCATGGCGGTCTTTCAACTGAAGGGGAGCGCTCTTCTATGGTGGAAGACGCTCCTACCACAGTTGAACATGGTCGTCGAAGACGTGTCATGGGAACTGTTCGAAGAACGGTTCCAAGAGAGGTATCTTTCAGAGGTATTCATTGAGCATCAGCTCAATGAGTTCAACGCTTTACGACAGGGAGGTCATACGGTGCCCGAGTACGAGGCACGTTTTATGGAGTTGCTCCGGTATGCTCCACACCTGAACACTGAGAAGCTCAAGGTAAACCGGTTCGTGTTTGGCCTTAACAACAGCCTGCGTGAAAAGGTTAGGATCTTGATGCCTCAAACCTTGCACGACGTTGTCCAAAAGGCCCTCATAGCAGAGGAGGAGCTTGTCAACGGGGGTCAGACCAGGACTCCAGTGAGACCAGCAGGGAAGGGTTCATCTGGTACACCGCAGCATCAGACACCAGCGATACATACGTCGAGATATCATGGATTCCAAAGGGGATCCACTTTCGCTACACCCCGACGACCGCCGCCTCAGCAGCGGATACCTTATCGAGGACCACAGCACCAGCAGTCGCGTCGCCTGCAGCACCAGCAGTTTAGGCCTGTTCAGTAGAACAGACCTGGTTTCCAGGCCGGTGGGCCATCCTCTTCTACTTCGGGCACCAGGACTACTGGGCCAAAGAAGGGGTGTTGGATGTGTGGGGAGCCACACTACCAGTGTGACTGTCCGGTGGAGAGGGACAGAGTGTCCGGATCAGCCGAACTCGCTACCGTGGGATACATGGGCCAAGCCTATTGGATTCATGTAGTAGTGAATAACCGCCAGGCAGAGCACCAGTCGACGGTTCTCGAGACGACAGGTACTGTCGCTAACCAGACCCTTAGTATTTTGATAGACCCAGGAGCTACTGAGAGTTTCATTTCTGGTGCAGCGCTAAAAAGGATTAAGGTAAAGGCAATTGAACAGGATGATTTCAGCTTCGTGGAGATGGCTTCAGGAGCCAAACAAAAGGTTGGAGGAAAGGTTACGGGCTGTGCCCTTAACCTGGGAGAGTTTGTCACTAGGGTCAACTTGTACGTCACGATCTTAGGATCTTATGACGTCATGATCGGTATGGATTGGTTGGAATCGCATGAGGCGATACTCAACTGTAAGATGAAACGGTTGAGCTTGGTCGATGATGAAGGAAAGAGGTGTGATAGTAGGACGGAACCAGGGAGTATCCCTGACGTTCGTCTCTTCCTTACAGTTACGGAATAGTATGTGCAAGGGGTGCAAGCTTTATGCAATCCTTGTGCTAAATGAAAAGGGAGTAGCAGAAGGTCTAGAACACCTTCCGGTGGTGAAGGAGTTTGCGGACGTGTTTCGAGACGAGTTACCTGGGATGCCACCGGAAAGAGAATTGAAGTTTACCATAGACCTGAAACCGGGGACTGAACCGATAGCGAGAACGCCTTATCGGATGTCGACCCTGGAGTTGCAAGAGCTGAAAATGCAACTGAAGGAGTTGTTAGACCTGGGACTGATACGCCCTAGTGTGTCACCGTGGGGTGCACCAGTTATTTTCATTCGAAAGAAGGACGGATCATGGAGGCTTTGCATTGACTACCGTCAATTGAACAAGGCTATGATCAAGAATCAGTATCCCTTACCAAGAATTGATGATCTGTTCGATCAAATGAAGGGTGCGACGGTGTTCTCCAAGATCGATTTGCGATCAGGGTATCACCAGTTACGGATCAAGGAGGATGACTTCCCTAAGACCACCTTTAAGACGAGATTTGGACATTACGATTTTATTGTTTTACCGTTTGGACTGACAAACGCCCCAGGGGTATTTATGAGTTTGATGAATGGGGTGTTCCACGAGTACTTGGACAAGTTCATTTAAGTATTCATTGATGATATTTTGATCTACTCTCGGATGACGGAGGATCATGACGAGAACTCGCACTTGGTACTACAGTGTTTGCGAGAGCACAAATTGTATGGGAAGTTGTCCAAATGCTCTTTTTACCAATCGAGTGATTGCTTACATTTCGAGGAAACTGAGAAGACATGAGGAGAACTATGCGATGCATGATTTGGAGTTATTAGCTATCGTATATGCCTTAAAGGTATGGAGACACTACCTCGTTGGACAAAAATTTGAATTAAGGACTCATCATTGTGGACTACAACACATTTTTACGCAAAGCGACCTGAACGCGCGACAACGGCGTTGGTCGGAATTGCTTAGCAAGTATGACTTCGAGATTATTTACATAAAGGGGACAGTGAACCGAGTAGCTGATGCTATGAGTCGGAGACCACGCATCTTTTCGATGTTGCCTCTTCAGACGAATCTACGTGAGAATATTCTCACTTTACAGCGTGATGATGACTGGTACAAAGAAGTTGAGGATTTTATCGGACAAAACACGATGATGGTACCGCGATATGAGGGATTTTCTTTTGATAGCGATAGGTTATTGAGGTATAGAGGTCAGATTTACGTACCGCCAAACAACGAGTTGAGGATGTTGATCCTGAGCGAGGCTCATAGAGCAGTTTACATGGCTCACCCAGGAGTCACGAAGATGAGGGCAGACCTTAAACCCTTATTCTTCTGGAAGGGAATGAAGGCCGACATAGTCAACTTTGTGGCTAGATGTCTCGAGTGTCAGCAGGTAAAGGCTGAACATAGACACCCGGCGGGATTACTTCAACCACATGCCATTCTGGAATCGAAATGGGAAGTTATATCGATGGATTTTATTGTTGGATTGCCACTGACAGCAAGGAGACACGACTCGATTTTTTTAGTAGTAGACACTTTGACGAAGAGTGCTCACTTTATTCCTGTGCGTACGACATATCAGGCACCTTACATAGCGATAGTTTTCATCAGTGAAATTGTGAGGCTGCATGGCGTGCCTAAGAGGATTATATCCGATCGAGGATCGGTGTTTACTGGACGATTTTGGACGAGTTTCCAAGAGGCATTTGGAACTCAACTTAACTTTAGTACTGTGTATCACCCAGAGACTGACGGACAGACAGAACGAATGAACCAAACCTTGTAAGACATGTTGCTCATGTACGTGATGGACCAACAAAAGCGTTGGGAGGAATTCTTGCCTCTAGTAGAGTTCGCTTACAACAACAGTTACCAGAGCACCATTAAGATGGCGCTTTTTGAGTTTCTTTATGGGCGACCGTGTCGAACGCCCTTGAGTTGGGATCGGCTTGAGGATAGGGTCCTGGAGGGACCAGAAGCGATCAAAGAAATGGAAGAGAAAATGCAAACCATAAGACAAAGGATAAAAGAAGTGCAGGATCGATAGAAGAGTTATGTCGATGTGCACCGAGTCGACCGTAGTTACAAGGTCGACGATCAAGTCTTCTTGCAGGTTAAGCCGCATAAGAGTTCGATCAAGTTTGGAAAGGGACCTAAACTCTCTCCTAGGTTCGTGGGACCTTTTGAGATTATGGAGAGAAAGGGGCCCGTGGCCTATCGACTAGCCTTGCCTGATTCTTTGAGGCCTATGCACGATGTTTTTCATGTATCTATTTTGAGACATTATATTAGTGATCCTACGCACATGATTGACATGAGTTCCTTGCAGGTATTGGACGAGGGAGCACTCACGGCTGAGCCGGTCCACATATTAGATCATCGCGTTCGACAGTTACGACATCAAACGGTAGATCAGGTCAAAGTCCAGTGGGACATTTATAGTCCGCACTCGGCGACCTGGGAGGACGCATATGATATGTGCCAACAGTTTCAATTTTTGTTTATTAGATAGACTTATGATACTGTGGTACTCATGATATTGTGGTACATTTATTTCAGCATTTTTACTAAGAAACTTTGGGATGAAGTTTATACCAAAAGGGGGTATATGTAACATCCCGCTCTGTCGCACTTAGAAAACTTATTCTTTGAGGACACTTGCTCGCAAGTGATTTGGATTTTTATGATGATAAAACATTTATCCCTGATGATGATGTGTTATGATAGATGACATGATGTTTTACTTCTTTGATATAAACAGGTGCTATTGACTCAGATTTATTGAGTGTGCAGGTTTTTTGACCGGGAGGATGCAGAGGCATCGACGGAACCCTTGGACTCCGGATTGAGTCAGGGAGTGTGCTACTTGAGTTGATTTATTTACCATGATATTTATTGATTTGATGATATGTTGTTGACATGATCTGACATGATCGTTGATGATGCAGGATGACGATAGCTTGTCGACCAGACTCACATATGGAGTAAAGGGGCCACACACAATTTCCAGAGATGTTGAGGGAGAGGTGTGGACAGCAGCCCTGCCACAGCCTACTAGCACTCCCGTCGTGGCTCAAATTGTAGGTTAACGATTGCCTAGTTTGAGAGGATCCACGATGCCGTGAGGGCATACTGCGACAGTCGCTCATGATGATTCTAAGGGGCGCGCAATAAGGCGGGGGCCTTATTCCTTAGAGCCCTTAGTCTCCCACAAGTTCACCTGGCGGAATGTTGACTCCAGGGGTTATAGATGTCTACCAATCAGTCAAGTCGGTGAGTGGCACCCTTGGAGCATGTGGTGCATCCTGAAGGGCACGTCGCGCAAAAGAAACACGAGTTGGCGAGTGGCACCCTTGGAGCACATGGTGCATCCTGAAGGGAACGTCGCACAACAGAAGCAAACGAGGCGAGTGGCACCCTTGGAGCATGTAGTGCGTCCTGAAGGGCACGTCACATTGATGATGATGATGAGACAACCTAGATGACCCTAAGACTTTAACGCCTTAAGAAATTCTCAAAACGACTCCCCAAATGAATTGTCGCCCAGTTCAAATCTAAAACGAAATTTAAAACATCTCTAAGATAAAAATTGTTTAGCCTTAAGAAAGGACCCTACAAAAAAAAAAAACATAAGGATGCTAACCAAAACCCTCCTAATTTTTAGTTAAAGTCTTCTTAAATTAAGGGGGGGTAAAGTAATGAGGGAGATAAATTAATTGAAACCCATGGTTTTTAAATTATAAACAAGAAATAAAATTATTAAAGTGTGGGAGTATAAAAGTTAGGATTTTAGAAATATAATGAAAAGATTAATAAGCGCATTTCTCTTTTTGGGTTTTGGAGAAAAAAAAGAAAGGAACAAATAATAGAATAAGGAAACTTGTAATAAATGAAACTTAATAAAGGAAAGTAGGGGACATATGGTAAAAAACAAAAAGGAATCAGCAATTAAGAACTTTCTATAATGAACTAAAATAACAGCTTATTTTAGGGAAAGTTATTAAAAGCGTGTAAGGGGATCTAGGAGCACCTAGGAGTAATTTTAGGAGTGAATTTAGGTGGGTGAGGGAAATGAGTCTTTTAATTAATTCTAAAGAAAATAATTTTGGAAAAACATGGGGGGATGAGTGACACATGTACGACAGAGATTTTTGAGAGTTGTCATTAAAACTTAATAAAAATGTGTTTAGGAAAGTAGGTGGGTCTGAAATTTCTATAAAGGAAAGGGAAGATGAGGAAGAAGGGATGAACGGTTAGCATAACGTTACGCTGCTAGATTGTGGCTTGACTTTTTTCTTGTGAGGAGTTGGGAATTTCTCAGCTGTATTGGAGTGGTAGCTCAGCCTAGGAGGCGAGCTGAGAAGCTAGTCTTATCTCTGGATCTTGTGTGGCCCCTTTGCGGCTCGGGGGGCTAAGGGGGAAGCAGATTACCCCTAGCGATTGGCTGGGAGGTACTGGTGAGGTCTCTACGGTCGGCGAGTGGGAGCGGCACGGAGCGCAGGACGTCATCGAGGCGGGAGTTAAGGCAACGGTATGACTTGTAATTTAGTAGACTAGAATGCATTGTGATTTGCCTCTATTAATAAAGTTATTTACCTTCGTTATTAGCGAGATGATGAAAATGGTTATGACTGTATTTTACTAAATAAAATTGTCTGAATCAGTTCTGGAATAAGTTCTGTATTGCGTTGAACAACATGTTTTTCCCATATATGTTGCGTTGCCAATCTATTGTTCCCGTATATGTTTGCGCTGCCATAGGTTTTTCCCTGGAAAAATTCCTTGTATCACTGGTGGCGGTTGGGTTCCTCCTGAGTATATATTTACAACTTCAAATCCATCATTTTAAATTGGATTGTTTTTCTGTGCACGAGCTTGGTTTTTATTTCTCAATGTTTGTGGTTTTATTTCTCTGTGGGCACGCTCAAATTTTGTGGCCTTTTTATTCTCTGTGGGAAAATTCAATTTCTGTGTCTTTTTAATTTTTCGAGAGCCGAATTCATTCTCTGTGGGCGCTATAAAATTCTAGGGCGTTTCTATTGCTGGGGCATTCTGTGTATCACCATGTGGCCAGGGCATTTGTTTTTCTTTTCTTCCCTCCCTCACCTTTGTTTGACAGCGAAAGTAATGAGGATTCTTGCCACCTGTGAATCCTGGATATTTATGTTGGTTCCTCATTTTCTAATTAACGCACGAAATTCGATAGATCGTTACTTCATTGATTAAGAGGGACCAGTCTCTGTGCATGTTTTCTTGATGTTTTGGTTAAATGATTTGAGAATTCGTTTCTGGTGTTTTTATTTTCGTAAGATCATTGTCCATTGTTCTGGCAGTGTGTTGGCAATTCGTTCTAGTCTTTTATTTCCGTAAGATAATTGTCAACTCGTGCTGGCAAACTAGTGTTGGCAAGACGTCCCTAACATTTCCTTTTTTGTGAGATTAATTCTGAGATTTCGTTTTGAAATTTCGTGCTGGTAATTTTGTTCTGGCACTTCCGTTGTAAGTTGGTTTCTGAATTGGTTCTAGTACAGTTGATTCGTGCCTGTTTGCTGACAGTGGGTTCCTAAACAGGAAAGACATTATCGTCTGGTCTCTTATTTTATTCTATTTTCTAGTGAACGGGTTCTCCTTTGATCCAGCGTAACAATTCACTCCTCTGAATCCATGCACTGCGTTTTGGTCTTTTAAATTTGTCAGTTTTATGTAGAGTAATACCATTGAGCACTGCCAGGTGAACATTCGTGTATTAGACTGTTCCCTCAATTTAGACGCAAATTGTTTCCATAATCACTTTCTGATGTCATTAAAGCCATTAATCGCATTAAAATTGGCTGGCCATCCCTTAAAACCAGCGAAATCTCTTTTTCCCCAACCTGCCCTTCATCCTTACCGGAGTTGAGTATGTGTTTCTTCTAGATTTGTTTTTTGTTGCATTTATGACAGTCATAACCCTAAAATCTAGTTTCAGTGCCAAGGCTATGTCAGTGCATTCTGCTATAGCAATAGGTATTGGTACGATTACCATATTATGCAGTAATGGAACTGTGGATGTATGTTAGTATTACACTTAAAATGTAAACGTAGGGTTGATTCATATCCATGTAACGGTTTGGTTACCTAATGGCAGTGTTAGTGCATTTTAAATGTGATGATTTATGTTATAGAAATTTTCTGGAGGGGTAACAGTATACTAACTAGATTTTTGTGAAGTAATGGTAGTTAGTGACCTAAATAATTATGACTAAATGCGTTAGATTGTGATGTTGGACATGTGGCTCTTAATTGTCAAGGTTCCTTAGATCACTATATTTTAGCAACATAATTGAAATGGAATTCATCCCCTTATTGTTAGTTATGGTACATGAGTAGCACTATATTTAAGTTGCATTATTTGAATTGGAATTTATTTTTAAGCCAAGTAATGGTATTATAATAGCATCATGCAGTAGACCAATTAGTGCCGCACCTTCCATCATATAGTTGAAGGAGGATTAGGATAATCTCTCCCGATTAAAAATTTAAATTTATATAGTAGATATTGAAACATCTAAATGTATGGAAGGCGAACTTGCTACTAGGTTTTCAAAGTATAAAAGGCGAAGTGATTAACATGAACAGTAAATGCTATGGTAAATTTCATGGTATAGGTAATATATAAGATGTTATGATTAAATTACTGCAGAGATATTAATTGTAGCGTAATGTGGTATTAGTTATGGGGAAACTATTAAAGATATGTCGAGTTGTCAATATATAACGCACAGTCATTGAATGAAGTACAATCTGTTGTCTAGAGTTAGTATTTGGGATCCACGATTATTGGAACCTACCGGAGAAGTCGGTATGTAATTTAATTGCCCTTTGTGTCATAGATAGTGTCTGGTCTCAACTTTGGTGAGGTGTTGTTGGAGTCCTTCTGACTTGCGCCTTCCACAGAGGACGTGGTGGTCCCGGGATTTGGTTATACTAATCGATGAGCATTTAGTTTCATGGTCTGCTTGAGTCAGGCGGGATGTAGACACCTCCATGTTCCTCAGAATAGTCGCCAGCCCTCAGGCCTTAAATGGTTAAAATTGATGGGAACCTGGGCTTGAGCGTTGATTATGTGTCTTGGAGGTCCTAACCTTGCAGGGTAGGATGGGCGGGTGGTCAGTTTTACTTTTGTCGCTAAATGTTTGCGTTGTGCGCCTTATGCCTATGGTCGTATATTGGTTGCAGTTACTCATCGTGTGCCTTCAGTCTTCTTGTGATGAACATCATGGCTGCGTCTTGTTGGCTTTCAAGTGGCGACGTAGAGTCAAGTTGTCTATTTCCTCTTTACACGCGTGCACACACCCTAAACAAAAACAAAAAAATTGCACCTATTAAAAAGTTATTGTCATAACAATGAGGTTCGTTACAAAATTCATTAATAATCAAATGATTGATTGATCACACATAAAAAATGGAATAAGAAATTATGGGCGGCATATGACATTTAACAGTATGGAAACACCATATGATTGACAAGCTAAAGCTAAAATCAACCGTTATAGCATTTTCATAATATAACAATAATGAAAGAATGAAATGAAATAAGTATCACACAGGTCTAAAGCCAAAGATGAATTACTTTCCCATATTCTTTCTCAAAATCACATGCCCATATTGTGGTCCTTGAAGAATTGTTTTGGATAATAAACTCTTAAAGATTGGAAAAATTAATATATAAATAATAATAATTAACCATGTACTTATAAAAACGACTAAATCTATTTAAATCAATGCATAATCAATTATTGAAATAATATGAAGATATTATATGAAAATAAAACCATTTTACCTACAGACAAAATCCATTAAGCAACTTGGAATTCCATATTCTTCTTTAAAAATACTCGTCCATTCTCCCAAAGCTTCCAACCATCCATTACTCCATTTGAAAAAAAATAAAAAATTTACAAAAGAAATAATATACAAAAGAGAAAGGATTAAAATCCTCCTCTCCAATTCTGGGATCTCTTGGGCTCTGATCTTTCTCATATATTTATAAAATGAATGAACAGTCTGGGCGTCACTATTAATTTCTGCCACCTGAAATTTGCCTCTAAAAGAGACCCAAATATATCTCAAATCATGCATTTGTTTGGGAAACTATCAACGACGAAGGTAAATGGGTCCATTTTGGTTCTGGGTTTTCAACCGTTTCTCCAAATTCCTCACGGTTTGGCTGCAATCAGTTCTTCACAATCGTGTGTCTGATCTTGACGTCTTTCCAAATTTTATCTGTTGTTGCTCATAAAATTATTTGTAGAAATCCAAAATTATTTTTTGATCAATCATCTTGAACATATTTGGATAATAAAATCAAGCCATGATCAGATTCGTATCAAATATTTTATAATAGAAACCTGTGAAACAAAAAGAAGCCTAAATTAATAACCTAAAAATTGTGAATAAAACAAAATCTAAAAAAATAAAAAAAATAATTTAAACTAACTATAACTTATAAACAAACATTATTTATAATTTGTTTTCAAATATGATTTAGAAGCTTCAAGTTAATGGAGAAAAAATATTGATTTTACTTTTTTGCAAAATCAAACAAATGATAGATAATTCTTTGATTATTATTATTTTGAAATGAGATGCAAAATGAAAAAAGAATTTAATTAATTAGCATCACCAAATGATTTCATGAAAATGAG
>ML833578.1:0-16342 GCA_009831015.1 Picea engelmannii
GGAGGTGTGGGCCCATAACCTGTTAGAATATAATGGATGTGCTCGTTTTACCATTGACAATATCTCTATTGTCACCCAACCATAGGCCGAAGCCACCCTCCGAGCACCTTAACCTTGACAGAGAATCACTCCGGAAGCAAACCTTAGGCAAGATAGCCAAACAAAGGGTAGCGCACCTTTCCCCAAGGATAGCGCACCAACAAGAGTTGATCAGATAGTCCAAACCCTAACCAAGAGATAGTCCAAGCCAAACATGATCTGCTAGCTGCAGCAACTGCAATGGAAGCTCTCCTCAAACTTGCGCACAAGACTGGGCTCTGCAGTGCGCACAAGTTGTTGCTCTACAATTCTGAGACTGCCTGCCAGAATGAGAACTGGCCTCCTGTATTTATACTAATTCTGGCTAACTACCTGGGCCGACTTCTCATTCTGGGTATCTGTTTGTTCAGTATATATTAATTCTTTTGGCCAATTTCTTCTCTTGGAGGCTAATAACCTAATATAAATTATCCTCTTGAGCCGACATGTCTTCTAGGGTTATTAGCCAACTCATTAGGGTTTCTTCTTGCTTTCCGGAGTATTCTATTCTCGTCAGGTTTACACGTGGAGGTAAATACTTCCCGCAGCTACCATAATATCAACAAAAGGTACCCCTGCGTGGGTATATATACAGCCCTCATTCTCATTTAATCATTCATCATATCGTATTCGAGTATTTGTTACTTGTCCTATATGGATTTTAACCTATTGTCCTTTTTATATTGGATATTTTCATAAGTGAACCGAGTTGGTTCACCACATTTGGTATTAGAGCGAAGTCTGATTCGGGCCTTTGGCCACCAGAAACTTGGTCAAGATCGTTGTTCTTGGCAACAAAATCGTTGACTTTTAGCCACACAATCAAGAAGAATTTTTCTATTGCAAGTCATTGACCAAAATCAGGCCCTTGGCAGCGCTAAGTCTAGAAGTTTTGTTGAAGAATAAATAAATAAATTTCTATTGCAAGTTCGAAGAACCAAAAACCGGCCATTGCTCATTTATTGTTCAGAAATCCATTAAAAGTAATATCAATCCACTATAAATTTGAAGAATAATTCTATTTTAGTAAAAATAAATCACGTTAGGGCCACCAACAGCGAAAACAATTATGCACAATGTGCACATTTAAAGAATTGGTATGAATATCTTGCATTCATAAGGATAAGAAGACTGTGAAAAGTACAGTGAGGGTAACACAGAATAGAATATTAAAAGTTGGATGCTTTTGTTCATGAAGTTGATCATATATATGTATATATATATATAACCACCCGAAGAAAAATAAACAGAGCCGCGGATAGTGCACCAAATTGTTACCACCATACAGCCGCAAATTATAGAGTCGTACAATCATTTGTTGCAGCCGTACAGTTAGCCAATCGATTCATCCGTACAGCCACCGAACTTTGCTCTGTCGTACGAAAAATCACAGCAGTTGCCATCCATACAGTCGTCGATTAAGAAGAAGAAGAAGTAATTTTAACGTCCACGAGGCTAACAATAGCCTATGGGACAGACCATCTCACACACTGATTTCAACAGTTCAACCCTTTTCCTATTCAACTTGATGATGAGCTCCCCTAATTTCTCCACTGTCCCCTCGCTGAATAAGTAATTTCAAGAGCTAGTTGTCAAGATATTTATATAGTTGTCCCTGCTGTCTTTGAAAGCTTCACACTCTAAAATGAAATGCTTTTCTGTTTCCACTTTTCCGGAGGTGCAGAACACACACAGCCTTTCTTCCCAATCTTATTTTGGTCTTTTCCAGCACCCAGTTTCACAACGGAGTTGATGGGAATTGGTTCTTAACTGGGCAATAAGCATTTTGGCTCTCCAAGATATATTGGCCCCGATGTACGCTTTTTGATGATGATTGTATGTGGGGTTAAACTCTTCAATATAGTACTCTTTCTTTCTCCCGAGCCCTTTATCCCAAATTCGCTTGTGGAACCTATCAATAACAAAAGCCTTTATCTCTTTACTGTTCGTAGGGCACTTGTTCAAGTGGATATCCCATTTACTAAGCCATTTATTATTTTGTCTCATCCACGTCTTCTTTCTTTTGCACAATATGTCATTGAAGACGACCTTAGGCCACCGACTGTCTTCCATTTGCTCAATTTTTTTAGATATCTTATAAGACGCACCATAGCAATTGCTTCAATAGGAGCAGCCCCCATTTCACTCAACATGATATCATAAGGGACTGAACTTTTAATTTTAAACTTGTTTGTGATCAAGCATTTTTTAATCTTCTCAATTCATTTCCATTGTAAGTCAGATGTGTTGCTGGCCCACACTTCACAACCATATAGAACCACCGGGATCACTAAAAGCCCAAAGAGAGTTTGCATAGTCTTCCAATCCCATAGCTCTACTTCTCTACATCTATTTTGAAAAGTATAGAACGCTTTCCAACTTCCCAAAGTTCTTTTCTTTCTGCAGCCTTCCCAACTTAGATTTTTGTTGAAGTCAATTCTGAGGTATTTGTAATCTGCCACTTCTTCAAGAGTGTTGCCTTCAAAGTAGAACTTATGTTGCTTATGTTTTCTTTTGCTAGAAAAAGTTACCACTTTCGTCTCGCTAGTATTGACTTGCATTCCCACTTTACTGCAAAAGCACTCAAGGGAAATTAAGTGTTCTTGCAACCCAAGAGCGGATTTAGCAATCAGAATAAGGTCATTTGCATACAAAAGAAGCCTTATCACAAAATCACCCATCACCCTCCTGTGAGTTTAACCACTCTTCAAGTTTAACCACTCTTTAAGAAATTAATTTAGTGTTGTACTCGATCAGTACCGCTATCAGTCCGTACAATTATAGCACTAAATTACGTGCAGATCAGACCTGCTATCAGTCCCCGTACAATTAAAGAAATAAATTGTGTGGATTGTACCATCCGTACACCGCATCTATACGGTCGTGTATTGTTAAGGTGAATAAGCTGAATGAAGGTTAACAATTATTCATATATACCTTTAAATATACTTTGAAAAGGGTGATTTAAAGAAAAAAAAATATGAAGTTATCAAGTGAGTTTTATAAAAATAGTATTGGAGAAACATTCAAGGAAAAGGGGATTTAAAGAGAAACATTGAAGGAAAAGGGGATTTAAAAAGGAGATAATAAGGTGTATTGAATACAAGTTATTAAAGAGAAACATTGAAGGAAAGGGGGATTTAAAAAGGAGATAATAAGGTGTATTGAATACGAGTTATAAGAGTGAGGGAAAATTTTAGGGGCTAAATTTAGTCCATGGGCTAATTATCCATGTTTTTTCTTGAAAAAGGATTTGCCAATATCCATTTTTTCTAAAAATGATTCGCTCAAATTCTATAGAATAAAATTATTTTACCTTAAAAATAGCCCAAATTTTATAGAAACTATATATAAAATCCTCATAAATTTGAATATTTTTACAAAAATATCGTCAAACATTTTATAATTTGTATATTAAGGACAAGTAAAATTCACTAAGGCTTCTACATTTTGAGATAAATTTCCATCCCTAAAATCATCCCCGATAAGAGTTTGAAAACTAAGAAGAGCAAAAGGGTCCACTTAAAATATGAAGGAAGTTCTAAAGTAAAGGAGTGATTATAAATAAAAAGGATATTACAAAAATGGTATAATTTTATGATCGATCCCAATCAAGGAATTACTACCAATATTATAAATCAAAATTTCAAAAAAATATATAAAGGATTTTATTAAAGTAACTTTTAAGCAAATGAATTTTGTTCTGATATTAATGTGATGAACAAGTTGTTTGGCGCACAAAATGTTTTGTTGCATGCATGATCTATCTACTATTTATTTCCACTACAAATCTAACTTAAATACCAGAGTATCTAAAATTAGCTAGATCAGATTTAATTGTTGTGGATAAAATATTTAGTTATAGATTCAGATCTGTATCTAGTATAAGAAATTAACATCTTCTAGATCGACTGAAACCCATCTCACATTGAGAACAAGAGTTAATGCATGTTGTTGATGCAACATTGAATAGATCTTACATGAATCATACTACTGCAGAGGTCGATCAAAACTCCACCCCCAAGCCCTCCAATATGGTCCTAGCATGTGCCAAGGTACGTCAATCTTTCCAACAACACACTATTGTATCCAAGAAATCCTGCTAAAAGAAGATGCCCTTCTTACTCAAACGACAAGCTTAGAAGTGCGACAACTCTGCAATACAAGTACCCTAAGACCTCCATCTCCAAATAGGGTGTCTTGCCAAATCCCATGCTGCTCTACTGCCCTCCAAATTCCACCCAACCAAGCTAAAGACTATCTTCCACAATGCCCAAATACTCCTAAAGATATTGAACAAGAGACCTAGAATAGGTGGGTAGAACAGATAATATCACAAATCAAAAAGGCCCTCAAACCTTACCAACATGTTGCGATGATATCAATTGATGCCGAAATAGAACCACCAAGGAGTAGTCACCTCTAAGCAATGCACCACCAACTTGGTGGTGAGAATGCTTCCCTAAGTGACAACATCAACCAACCTGATCTTGGGCATGATACACACATCCCAAGGGACCAGAGGAAGAACCCTCTCCCCACCATACTTTGACCACAAGTAGGACCTCAAGATATGCTCCAAACATCAAAATTGAGCCTAGCATGGCAAGCAACAAGAGACATAATAAATGTGAGAGGCTTGAAGAATCCCCGCAAACATTGTCAACTTCCTAGCAAATGGAAGGTCCTAATGATGCCAAACATGAAGCTTACTCTGGAGCCTCTTCAGACACCATTCCCACATAACCACTAGCAAGAGCCCTACTCCAAAGGGCATGCCCAAATACCTCACAATAACCCCTAGCCGAACAGAATTCCACATTGTAGGAATCCAACCAAGCAGAGTATACAACCCTACCAACCAAAATTCTATCCTATACTCACCAACCACAACATCTAACACTAAATAGAAGAGATCCAAACACGAATGAGTAGCATCTACAAAGTCTTGGTCAACTCGCATAGAGAGAAGGGAAAACTAATTGTTGATCAGCTCTAACCCATCAGGGAGCTAAATGCCCCACACCTGCCCCTGAATATAGGGAGCCTCCAACAGGTAACCCAAGGCATATGCATTCAAGACATACAAATAAGAGGCCAAGGGGCATGTCGGGTGAATAGATCGATGAAACGAAATCCCATGAGACAATATGGTATTAACAAAGACAAATGTTGACGCACTAGAGAACAGTGTGTTTACCATGGCCACACACGGCAGGCGACACCCCAAGCAAGTAAACATCTCCATGATGAAGGTCCAATCTTTCTGATCATTAACCTTGTCAAAGTGAATTTTCAGAAAAACAAGACGGATATCTTGACTCTCAAGCCCACTCCAAGGCCTCCCATGCTGAGATCGTCTTGACTAGAATAGACCAAACCTACACAAAGCCTATTTACTCCTGACAAACTACCTTCCAAGGTACTAAGGAAAATCCATATTGCCACTAAATTAGCCATTAATTGGAGAACTCTGCAATTTAGTAAAAATGTTGTCATGGTATATGGTCAAAGGCATTCTCATAACAAGGTCCGGGGTTCCATCCAACCTAAGGGAATTCTAGTTGTCCTTTAGGTAGAAATGAGTCCTTTCTCCATTCTATTATGTTTTCTCTTGTATTAATATAAGTGCATTCTCTCAAAAAGATATTAATTTATAAAATTATTGAAAATAATGTCCTATGGATAAGCTATGGTAAATCTTGTTAGATTTTGACCGCACCTCATATACCGTTGCAGCTCGACACACTGTCAAGTGTGCAACTCTCCGACCTGATGAAGACGTTATCTCATCAACCTGCCAAACACACGAAGCCATCTCGTCCGTGCCAAAACACCCGAGCTGCGCCCATCGCAACTCACTATGACAAGTCACCAAAAGTCCATTCACAGGGTTGGCAACCTGCCACACAACATACTGCTGTGATCCAGGCTCTCCACCAATCCACAAAAACTACCAACCTGCCACACCACCAAGCTGCAATAGTCCACAACACCTCGTCTGGACAGTCTGCTCCATGTCTCAACCAGAGACCATCTACCCTACTGCCACCTGCAATAGTCACTATGGCTCCCTCTCAGAGCTGCCACCTGCAATAGTCACTATGGCTCCCTCTCAGAGCTGCCACCTGTGTAAATAACTCAGATCCAACTTCCCTTTTCAGAACCTTGCTCTGATACCATGTTAGATTTTGACCGCACCTCAGGTCTAGTCTATGACTTCAACAGTTATACACAAATTTTACTATTTGAACTGTAAGCATAAACACACTGAGATGCCTAACCATTTAGCACAGCGGAAGATAAAAACATTAGCAATTAGATCAGCACATTACACAGTAATTTTGAGTCCAAAAACCTTGTTCTTAAAACCACAACCAACGGCTCTCGTACCAGGGACAATGGCCCAATTTTTCACAAAAAAATAATACCAATGCACTTACAAAACCCTCCTCGGTTTCCATGCATAAGCCTGGTCCAAGACTGCTGCTGTTACAGCTCCAAATACACTACTGTAACAGCCTTCAAGGGATATCCAAAAGCTGTTGTCACACCCCTGTAACAGCTATCTTTTGCTGCCCCCAAGATCTCCCTTTAGACTGTCCTCAAAGTCTGTTGTTGTGGTGACTGTAACAGCTCCACAATGCTACCTCCAAACTGTTGTAACAGCCCTTACAGGACTGTCCTCAAGGTGCTGTAACAGCCCTTCTCTTTGGCTGTTACAGACCTGCAACTGTCTACTGAGGCTGTGGCTGCTCCTTCTCTGACGGGCCAAGTCTCCCACAGGTATGTGGCAGCCTCCCTTGGCTGGCCAAATCCTCCCACAGACCTGCAACTTCTTCTCCACTGTCCAGCACACCTGTAGCTGCCCTTTTCCTTGCCAAAGGGGCCTCTAGAACTCAGCCACTATCCTCTTTTGTTGGGCCGAGCCCTCTCCTTGCTGCTGCTGCTGCCCTAAATCACTAGGCCGAGCCTCCTGTAGGGCTGTACCAGCTAGGCCGAGCCTCCTGTAGGGCTGTACCAGCTAGGTCGAGCCCTACTAGACCCTAGCCGCAGCTCCTCCTAGGCTGGCCGAGACCTCCTCCTGGCTCTGGCTAGCTTCTCCTAGCAGGCCGAGCCTCTCCTAGGCTGCGACCTGCCCTCCTTTGGCTCCCAACAGCCCTGCGGCCCTCCTCCTCCTCCTCCTTGATACCTGCCCAAACAAAGACAAAACTGCAGTAAGACTGAGGCCTAGAGGCCTCTCTCCATGGCTGGACTGAGGTCACCACACTTGGACTGAAATTTCCTAGCTCTCTCCACAGTTGTCTCCACAAGATCAAAATGCACAATGACCTTTATTCTTATTTATACAAGTCTAGGGGTTAACTTAAGAAGCCCCTCCACAATGTCAACATCAAATTAGGCACACATGTGGGCGTGAAGCCCGATCACAAGCCCACAAAGCCCATCAACAAGCCACCAAGCTCCCAGCTCAAAATACAAGGGGGTTTTCACCAAACGAAAAAGGCTAATCTGGTGCCAACGACAATTCCCACATGCCCAACACCAAGACCTCTTGTGGGAATACCTCCTGATGCTACAAAATCATCAACAAATCTCCCATCTTTCTAGCCCAATTGAGAACAACTATCAGTACAAAAAATATTTTACTGTTGTGCACGTAATTGTAGGACCTCTAAACTTGCAGTTCTAGGTGCCCTTTTATTGCATTTGATCAACAAAACCAAAAACTAAGAGACATATTTTTCTTCATTCCATGAGTCACGACTCACAACTAATACATTAAACTTCCCTCTGGATAAGAAAAAGAAAAGAGCTCATTTATAGACAGTTTTAGATCATTCCAGTATTGTCAATAAAACAATTCATCTTTTGCCCCTAACCTCTGCCATAAGAGTCACAGGGACATATCGGTCAAGCTTTTTGTGAATGTTCAAGCATCTTGCTTCCCTGTTTTGTTTGTATCTGCATTTGAAACGTTCATAACTTGTAAGATATGAAAAAACAATTACAATTGATACACAATTTCAAATTACATGAGACGGATCATAGAGAGAATTGTCTGATGTCACAATTAACAATTACAAATACTGCTGTTTACTGTAAACATCACCTAATGCGCTTTGTATATAGAAATAATTTAATTTAAACAAAATGTAATACGAATGACAATCAACTTCATTCTATTATTTCAATAGCCTTTCTTTCCTTTTGCATGTGTGTGTGGTACTAAAAAACTGAAAAACTTTCCTCTAAAAACTAGTGCAAATTTTTTAAAACAAAAATGTTTTTGCATGTGAGATGAAGTTGTATTCACATATTTGTGAATAGTGTCTACCTTTATCGAATGTTCCCAGTTAAGAATTTTTATTTTGTTTGAAAAGATTTGAAAATCATGGTTGGTCAAGGTTGCAGAAGCAGTTAAATACTTAATTCTAAAGCCTGAAAAGTAATAAAACAAACCCAAAATAAATATTTAAATAAACTAAAAGATTCTTTTAAGTAATTTTTATCTTTCTAAATGTGGAAAGAGATTCCTTCCTTCTTTCTAATTTTTGCCAACTTTTTATTAAAGGGAACTTAGGAATTGTCCTTGGACTTTGACACTTGTTTTTCCCTTCCAATTTTTCTGAGTTATGCTTCATATATTACTTCATAGCACAAATAATTACATAATGGAACAAAAAGAATCACATCAAACTAACAATAGGAGTGCCAAGAAATTATCACCCTAAAAAGGACAAAAAAGAGAGCATATGATCCTGTGGCCCAATTATCAATCGGGAGAAATTCAACATCTCTACAGAATATACTGAGTTTGATTTTAACAAGCATAACCAATTCCTGCCTAAAGAGCCTCAGTTCCCCTAGGATAAGGGGAGATGATTCCTCTATAAAAGTAGTTTTACATGGTGTTTCCACAGAAATCCAATTCAGTCAACTGAATTGTGTGCCATAATGATCTGCAACTGCCCCTAATCATCCAAGGGTCCCCCCGGAGAGGGTCTTCCTATGAAAACAGGGTAGTAAAGAGGAAGTGAAATTCAACCCAAAACCATGCCCAAAAAGTCATCACAGGCTTGCATTCCCAAAAAACATGCTCAACCATTTCATCCTTACACCTGCTTTGTTTGTGTCATTCCCGAGAAAGAGCAACTTGTTGCCGAGAAAGAGTGACTTGTTTCTGAAAATTCAGAGCTTAATTCACGTGTCTCATCCCAAGACCAATGAATAGATATTCTCGTTCTGTTGAATCTTAATGGGAGGAATAAACAATTTGGAGTAATTTTAGGGTCTTTCCAAAGCCTTAAGCTATGTGTGTGTTTGTCTAATGTGAAGAGCATTAAAAACACCAATAGAGTGGTTTGAGAACTCACAAATTATTTGGTAAAAAGATCATGCAAATAAACAAAGCAGGTGTTGGGTATAAGTAATTCTGTATATTTTATGTTAGTGTTTACAGCCTCAAGACATATAAATCTGTTTCCTAAACCAAACAACACTGCACGCTAATGTAATCACCCTTGAAGAATAGCCACCTACTCTAACTATACATGATCCCAACAAGACCTAGCAAATCATTGTTTCCAAAAAGTAGCAAATAAGGCAGAGACCATGTTGTTGCCGTCCTAATACACACCTGGGTTAACGTGGAAGAAACCTTCAATTCACTTGGTGTGTCCTTGGGAGCAAGTCTCGAGTCAAGGTGTTGTCACCTGATCCTCAACTCCTCCGTCTAGGCCAACTCCTAGGGAAGCCAAGGGGGGTAGTCCCTATAAAAATAAAACTAAGGCTTTTCTAAACTAGGAAAGAAAAACACTTTAATCTAGGAGTTTATTGCTAAAAATTAAATTCGACCATTTACCACTTAACATTCATCATCATAAAGAACATTTGCTCATGATACATTTATACATCAAAGGATACAACATCTGCAATAATCAAGAGCATAAAGAGAATTAGATAACATGCATAAGTAAAACTGCTCACATAAGAAAGATTGAAAGTATATTTTAACCAGTGCCTTAAAGGGAGTCATGGGCAGTGTAGATCGAAGATTTTATTACGGTAAATTTTGTAATTAGTTGGTGAAAAATGTTTGGCCCCCTTATGGATTATTCACCAATCTAAAACTTGCCGACTGGGTGTGTCGCAGGTCCAACGAGGCGAGTTACCCCTTGACTTGACACACTCAAGCCAGAGTAGAGGTTTTTATACAAATAATACCACTCAGAGATTGTCCTAATTATACTAGCAAGGTTCAATTACTTGATAAAAATAAAACAAATAGATCACACACCCTGCTTTGTAAATGAGGCACTTACACAAAACACTTGAAAATGAAGGAAAAGAATTGCAACAATTAAGTTTATATACCATGCTTTGGATTTGAAAGAGATCAACCAGATATTGCCTGAAAATTAAATGTTGTTGCAAAATTGATTGAAGAAAGGAAATTACTTGAAACTAAATATGCATGAAAATCCGAGAATTGGTTTAACATGCACGAAGTTAGAGTGTTGTAGTGTGCTTGATGTGTTTGACTTGTGTAATTGATTATTAGATTTAAGCATGCACAACTTTAAGGGATAAAAAGGAAAACCACAACACAAATCCCTCTAAGGGGATGAAGAAACTGGACACAAAGGGCCCACTTTTATTGCACTATTACAATGGAGAACTAGAGTTCTCTTTGAGCTTTTAGCTCCTTTAAAAGAAGAGGGATCCTTATTTTTGGATCGTCAAGGAGAGTACAAGAAGAAAAGATAGAAGAGAGAAACTTCGTTTTGATGAAGTCAAAATCCCCCAGGGTGCCCTGGAAGCCTTGATTTTGCCTAAAATAGGCAAAGTCTCCTCTTGAATCTGTAATTGCTGCAATAAAACAGCAAGTAAATCAAGTTAGAACAAGCTAAGAAAGAGTTCTAAACAATTAAAAAAATTATCAAAAAAGTTTTGAAATTTTCTCAAGGCAAAAAGGTAAATTTTAGGGCTTTTTGAGACTTAAAACAGACCTAACTTAGGCTCTTCTTAATGACTTATGTTTGTTGTTTTAGGACAGAAAACATACAATCTCTAAACAACTTGATAAGCAACTTAAAACTAAGCAAAGAACTTTGATCTAAAATTTAGATGAAAAGACCAAATAAATTGTTTCAAAATGCCTAGATCTATTCTTTAAAAAAGTTGACAAAATTATAATTTGATCTAGGAAACCAATGCATGCAGCCTTTAGATGTTGAAATAAACTTTAAAATTATTCTAAACAGCATGCAACCAAGAAAGAAAGGAAGGGGAAAGAATTTATCAGGATTTTGAGTTTCCGCTTGAGCTTGGAAAATTTGAGCTATGGGGCTCTCCTTGATGTGAAGAAGAGGGTGAATGTCTTCCTTAAGAACTCCTTGGACAGAAAAAGGGAAGCAACCGAGCTCCCTTGCCTCTCCAAAAGATTGGTATTACCTGCAATACTGATACCTGCAAGTTCTTGTATTTGGTGTTTCTCTACACAAAATCTTCAAGAGCACATTAGTTTAAGCAAAAACACACATGCAATGAAATGTTTCCGTATAGATCAACAAGTAAATTGCATAATAAACAAATTAAACAACTTACTCCATCTAGATAACAATATCCCTATGATTAGCCAAATAGCAATGATACTATGCATAAAATCAATACAACATCACCTCATGTATCCAACATTCATCCACACATTTGAGTCCACACAACAAAGCTAGCTCCAAAGTCTTTATTATTTCAGAAGAAGATACAACATTACAATGCTTTCTTGCCCAAGATTCCACTAGCTAATGGAGAGGTCGACCCTTCTTTATATAGGAATGGGAGGTGATAACCCCAAAGTGTGCATGCGCTAGGGTTAGGTTTAGGGTTTGGGGAATGTGTGAGGATGAGGGAGTGGCGCACTAGTTGAAGAGTAGATGCGTGGGAGATGAGTGGAGAGGTGTGGAGTGGAAGGGGAGTTAAGGAAGGTGAAGGAGAGTGGGAGTGAGAATAAGGGGAGATGAGTGGGAGTGAGTGCGAGTGAGAGGGGGAGTTAAGGGATGTGTGGGTCCCTTAATCAATGCGGTAGGGTTTGGGAATGCGCCACTTAGGAAAATGAGTCAAGTTCCTTCATTGGAACCTCCTCCCAACTCCATGTCATCTAATTAAGTTGACCTCCCCTTAGTTAACTCGCCTTAGGCCTTTAGTCAACTAGGGACATACAAAAAACATGTCTAAAACATGTTCCCCAGTTCTCCTAAAATTTAGGAGATTAATTAAATTACCCATTTTTCCGTAAATTTAGAGTAAAATTGATTTTTTAGTGATAATAATCACTCTTTAGTCTCGAAAGATGGGAAATAGGGGTTTACATGATACTCCGGACTGGAAAACGACTGTAAATATGGCATCTGACAACATTTGATGCCATATTTTTTACATTTATTGACTCCGAATTAATAAATTCTATTTTTGTGGGAATTTAATTAATTCACTAACAACTTAAAAAAAAAACTATCAAACCTAGCCGCAATTTCCAAATGACTCAGACACTATGTCCTAGTATGAGCTTGTATACATTCAGACACTAGACATTGGATTTTTCATGCCAAAACCTGCTTGCCAGCACATACTCCGGCTTTGGAGCTAAGTCATCTGAGTGAATAAACTTAGAAATTATTTTTTCTTGCTAACTGAAGCAAGCGGAAAAAATAATTAACAAGTAGAAAAAAACACTCCAAAGTATGTACTCACTCCTGGTCTTGGGTGGCCAATAGCCTTCTACGATCTCTCATACTTAGGACATTTATTACAATGGTGGAAATGCGGAAAAGATGGGTCTTTTATAAGACCTGTTGAACTCTGAAATCTGCAAATATGAGCATTGTTTGCTCATTCTCTGGCGGCTCTTCAGAAAATCCAGCTTGTGCAAACTGGTGGATAACACATGTGAAAGGCCACTTTTAGACAGTCGAGCCTTGGAAGGAAGGCCCTAATAAATCACTAGCCATGCAAGCACCCAAAGTTTATAAGACACCTGCACCAACCACACATTGTGTAACCTCCAAATCCATCGGACTTCAGCATCAGAAAATACCCTCTGCACATTAAGGACAAGGCCAAGCTCATGACACTGATGCAAAATGGACCAAGCCCTTCTGCTTTTGTTTTTTCTTGATGTAAATTTTTTAATGTGAATATATGAAGAATTTTTACAAATCATAAAAAAAGGTTTCCTAAACTAGACTTCTATATCTTGAACGACAAAAAACCAATAGAGTAAACACAAGGATTGTAAGCAAATTAAGACTATATTATTACTCACTCTAGTGTAGGAATGCCATAATCATGAAAAGACCAGTGGACAACACAACCCTATAATTACAAGTAAAACATTTCACAAATATATTCGAAGAGAATACTTGCGATATATCCAAGTAAACACCTGACCTGTCATCCAATATTCTAAAAACTTGGCCATAGTGCCCATCTACGTCATATGGGACATAGGCTGCATCTTCCTTCTGCAAAATCTCCCTATATTGTTTCCATGAAATGTATTTAACCGCCGAAACTTCTGTCTCCTACAAGAACAAATGATACACATTATTCAAATAAGATATATAAGTTGAATTGCATAACATCTTACACATTACAATACTTATGAACATCAAGAAACCCATTAATAATGAGAGAATTTTTATACATTTCACTATTAAAGCTGCTCATGAGCTTTTCACCAAACTTGAATAAATTATACTCCAACATCTTATTTTAATGATTTGGACTAAAATGGAGCCATAAAAGACACAATCATATGTTTCATTTCAAGAGAAAACAAAGCAATGATACTTGCTTGGGATGTCATTTCAACTTTTGTAAACATTACTACCAAGGAATAATCATTGCCTTCAAAAATTACTTTCAATTCATGTACATTTGCAGGCACAAAAATACCGAATAAATGTTCTCCATGTAGAAATTTCATGAACAAGGAAATGTTCACCAAGAAATCTGCACTTTACCCAACACAGAAGTTTCACCTCACTTCAATGAGGTCACAGATTTATCACATAGAACTTTCAGCCTTGGAGCTGAACTGAAATATTCAAAAATATGCTTGCAAATATCTCAAATCTGTCCACTACTCTAGGCAAGTTCAAGTAGATAAACATGACAAAATAGTTCAACACTAGATCAATGCAAGAGCCCTTAGAGCATGATCTAATCAAGTATGCAAATATGAAATTTACATTCTTAACAGCAGAAATATAACATGTAACATCCCAAACCTGCACTTCAACTGTTACAAAGACCCTTAACCAAGTGCATGTTAATTTCCTTTAAACTCAGCAAACAGAAATAAAATGTCAATGATTTTTCTTTACCCAGAAATTTATTTATGCTGATATAACTTCTGAAAATCACGCATTAAATTTACAGTTGAGCTATTTAACTAAATTTGCATAGCAGAAGTAAATGGAAACCAAGCACATAAAAATAGAGAACACCAGAAATACCCTAGAAACCCTAGTGTGGGGAAAACTAGCAAAGGAGGGGCTATATTGGCTTCAGAGAAACTAATTTACAGCAAAAGAAAATTCATAAATTTCTTACAGCCCAGCAAACTCGGCTTGGTTTTTCTGCCCTGCTTTTTCAGCCCTGAAAAATCGGCCCTGCTTTTTCGGCCTTTGTCTCTGCTGGAATGGCCTGCACTCAGCTCACTTCCTCTGATGCTAAGTTGCCCTTCCTCACTCCGCAGAATCGACTTCCTCTTCCTCAACCAGCGCCCTCACTCATCAATTCAACACACAATGTGTTTTGTCCTTCAACCTCAACTTCCTTTCTATCCCTCTAATTCTCTTTTTCAAGAGACTTCTAGAAGCCTCCAGAAATGCACTTTTGTGAATTATTAACTTTTGAAATTTACTTTTTCATAAATCTGAGCGAAAAGTCAATAAAGTGACTTTTACATTTTTCCTAAGTTAAAACATAGGATAAAATTAATAAAGTTGATATGCGTAATTTAATTATGTCCATCAGCTAGCCTTGGACACATAGGCTTAGCTGAGACACCTTCTGAGTTACCAAATTAACACTCCCTCTTAGCAAGGAAGGTGTTTTGTTCCACCCCCAACTTGTCCCTGAAGAAGACAAACTTGCCTTTGATCAAGGTCTTCGTGAGAATGTCTGCCACCTGCTCTCCTGTAGGCACATATTGTAGCTTCACTGTCTCCTTCTGCACACAGTCCCTGATGAAGTGAAACCCGATCTCTATGTGTTTGTATTTTTCATGAAACATTGGATTCTCAGAGAGCTTGATGCAACTCTAATTGTCACAATGAATGACAGTCGCATCCAACTCTTGGTCAAACAAACTGATGAGCAGCTTACGAAACCAAATGGCCTCATATGTTGCTAAGCTAGCTACCATGTACTCTGCCTCGACAGAGCTCAACGCCACTGACTTTTGCTTCCTACTGAACCAAGAAACAACTCTCGATCCCAAGCTAAAACAGCAACTTGAAGTACTCTTCCTGTCCACAATGTTGTCTGCCCAATCTGCATCTGTAAAGCATGTTAGCTTCACCCCATCTCCCTGGATATAACTCAACCCATAGTCAACCATGCCACGCAGATATCTCAGAACATGCTTCGCTACCACCCAGTGTAACCTCCTCGACTCAACCATATACTGACTGAGTGTGTTAACCGCAAAGCATATATCTGGTCTAGTTTTGATCAAATACATCAGAGAGCCAATCAATTGCCTGTAAAGAGTAGGGTCTACTGCCTCTGATCTAGAACCATTAAGTTTCTTCCAGTTGGTCACCATGAGCGCAGATATGGGACTGCAGTCCAACATCCTGAATCTCTTCAGAATCTCCACTACATACTTCCCCTGTCCAAGAAAAGCCTGACCATCACGCTGCCACACCTCTAACTCCAGAAAGTAGTGCATCAATCCCAAATATTTCATCTCATACTCCAAAGCAAGATACCTCTTGCACTCTGCAATGAGCCTCTCTGAGCCTGTAAGAAACAAGTCATCCACATACAACACAAGAAAAAGCGACTCACCTCCAATTATGATGTAATAGAGGTTAGAATCTGCCTCACTCTTGGTGAAGCCTGTTATCCCCGATATTAGGGATAACTAGGAGATCATGTCTCGAGGCCCACATGGTCCTAGACATGGAGTACCGAGAGCAGGAGCGACCTGAGCATGGTCCTGGAGGACCCACTTTTTCTTCTCAGCCAGATT
>ML833578.1:30420-42528 GCA_009831015.1 Picea engelmannii
ATAATGGCCTAAAGCCGACATAATTAAAAGAACATTACTAATCTAAATTACAACTAATGGCCTAAGCCGACATAAATAAAATAGCATTACTAATCTAATATGCCCCAATTAAGGGGTAATGAGCCAACATTAGGGCTTAACAGTTAGATCTAGAATCTCCTTAGATCTATTGTTGTTGCTTGGGAATGGTTTCTTGATATTCTTTCCAACAGCACATCCTTTGCAAATTCCTTCATGTGTAGACTGCAATTCTGGTATTCCTTCAACCATCTTTTTGAGAAAAGGTAATGCTTGATAGTTAATGAGCGTACCTTATGTGCCAAAGTTCATTGGGATTGACTTCATCATGTACAAGAGCTTCTTCATTTTGTTCTAGTAATCTATATAGATTTCCTTCAAGGGTTCCAATAACCCTAGCATTCTCTATGTTGGAGTCTTTATGCCAAGATAACACTTTTCCATCTACAAAAGCTATTATGTTTCCTTTGTCTTCTAAACAAAATATGGATACAAGATTCTTTTCTAAACCAGGAACACATAAGACATTGCTCAAATGAACATTGTTACCTATTTTCAATTTGACGAAGGTTTGTCCAAATCCTTCGATTGGGTAAGTGTTGTTGTCTCCAAGCTCTACCTTGTACGATGTATTCTTCTCATTTAGATTTGAGAGTCTGGCTCGATCTCCCGTCATATGTCTAGAAGCTCCACTATTAATTATCCACATGTCATCTTCAATTGTTCCTGTGAGTGCTGAGTAGTGTAGATGACTAGCCTTTTCACTCATGACTTCGATTGATTGGTGACTGGTCATGCCTTGATCCAAAACTTCAACTTTGACGTTTCTGCCTTCTTAGAGTGCCAAGAGGTGCACTGGACTAAGGCGCACTTGAATACCTTCTTCTTGAGCGAGATGTTCCATCACAAGGTGTTGGATCGGGGTTTTAGGGTTTCTGCAACTGCTCCTGCTAGTAACCCTAGCGACAGTGTCTTGGAAGTTGCTCCTTCTAGTAAACCCTAGCAGCAGTTCTTCAGCGAGCTTAGTATCCTAATGGCTATGCTTCCTTCCAGCGGTTAGACAGAATGAAGGAGGTGTGGGCCCATAACCGGTTAGAATGTGCTCGTTTTACCATAGACAATATCATTATTGTCACCCAACCATAGGCCGAAGCCACCCTCCGAGCACCTTGACCTTGACAGGGAGAAGAATCCTGGTAGCAATCCGATAGCCAAGCAAGGCTAATGCACCAAGCAAGAAGTAACCAAATCTAATCAGGGAGTCCAACCGAAAAGATAGAAGCAATAGGCTTCACAACTGGCGGCAACACCTTCTCCGAAACTTGCGCACAAGACTGCCAGACTGCAGTGCGCACAAGTGTCTCTCTGTAATTCTGAGAGTTGTCTATAAAATGAGAACTGGCGCCCTGTATTTATACTGGCTCTTACAGGTTACCTGGGCCGACTTCTCATTCTGGGTACTAATTAATTCATATTAATTATCTCTCTCAATCGACATCTCTTCTAGGGTTACATTTACTTATTTTCTTGCTTCCGGAATATTCTAATCTCGTCAAAAGGTCACAATGGAGGTTGATACCTCCCGAAGCTACCATAATATAAACAAATATATGGTTGTAGCTTACTTTTGTAACAACAGCAAGAATGTTAGTAAGTTAGTCTAATCTAGGGTTAGGAATGGTTAGCAAAGAGCTTGAAGTAGATAGTTTGAGGGTTGTTTTCATCAATCAATCAAATGCAAGGTATAAACTAGTGTCTTTAGGGTTAATGGAATCACTTTTGCAACAACAAACTTGAAGGAAATAAATGATAGTAAGTGAACTAAAGACAAGAGGGAGGATGGTTGAGGTGTTGGTAACCCAAGGCCTCAATCATCCAAAACCCTAGAAGGAAAACGGCTACTAGGAAGTAGGTAACCCTAGGCACTAGCACTTTTCCTTCTTTAGCTCAAGCTTGAGATAAATAAAAGCTTAATAAAGCAATGGTGTTAGAGTGCTACAAACGTAGGGCTCTAGCATCTCTAGCATTTGCTTCAAATGGAGGTGTCTTCTAGCAAAATCAAGTAGGTGGATAGCTATTGAGAGAAGGACAATAACATGTGTTTATTCTCCTAGGGTTTCACACTAGCAATTTCATAATCTTAGTAAATGCAAAGTAAAAGATACCATAACCATTCAAAGAATAAAGAATTGCAGATTTTCACTTACATTCACCAAGAATAATCTAGTAACATGCCCTAGTTGAAGACTTTCCACCATGAAAATGCCAAAATACACCAAAAGAAACCTCCTCCAAGAGTTGCGCACCACTTAATTTCAGCCAATAATCGTTTAAAGAGGGTGAATTTCAGACCTCACACTTGTGTGAATGAAAGATGATGAAAAAATACAAGAGATTTATCTCTTATTTATACAATAATAATGACCTTTAATTACATTTTAGGCCAAAAAAGGCCGACATGGCCAGTTTACATCAAAAATCCAGTTTTACATAAAATTAACATTTAAAACCCTAATTTGGTCTTTTAGGGATGACGTCATGCCCCTCCTAGGGTGACGTTAGGCCCCTTCATGGAACGCTAGGCCTCCAAAGTGAAACGTTAGGCCTCAAAAGGCCTCAAAAGCTACCACACATATCAACCCAGTCGTCCTCATGCCAAAACCCTAACTGGATGAGGTCAAGGCTCAAAATGATGACGTCAGGGGCCTTCAAGGGCCAACGTCATGGTGGGAGGGCAAGAACCCCCTAGGTCCAGGCCTGCCAAAGTGCCTCTGGTGGAACGTCCTCCCTTTTCTCTGGTGCAAGCCTCTGGTATCCCTCTTCCCCTGGCTGGGGTCACAGCATCTATCTGGTGGGCTTTTAGCCCCATGGAGGTCTAAACTAATCATCTCCCCATATGTACATGTCCATCGGGCATGGTCCTGTAGCAACAACAAGTACGCCCTCCATGGGCTCATAAGTCACAGGGATCATAGTAATGTCAATCACATCTAATAATCAAGTTACCCAAACATGTGCATCAAAGCCCCTTTACCCAGACAAATGCTCAAATACGTTATGCTATTTAACAAGACAGGTTTGCTATTTAACAAGACAGGTTTGGAGAGGATCTCAGGATGTCCTATTGGGCTAATCCTCCTTAGGTGTGGGGTGTTTCCCAGGTGAAGACCAATCTAGGTCATGTAAATGTATGAGATGGTGTAGGGAATGTTTGGGCAAGGGGTGCAGTGATGACAGAGGAATGTAGGTCTTACCTGTGGGTGCCTCTGTAGAGGGTGAGTTGCACCTTGTCATGGATGCCATTGTTTCTTAGCCCATTTAATGCTTTTTACTCTTTATCTTATTTCTTTTTCTTTTCAAGAGAATAGTTGGAGGACATTGCCTTGGCGTGGTGACCAGTGGTGACACTGTTACCCACAAACATTTCACGGAAATGAGACGGTTGCCTCGAGATGAGGCCCCCTTTCTCTTGGCTATGCCACCAAGAGCCATTACCCTGGTTTGGTGACCAGATATATAGTAGTGTCATACCGTTACATGCCCATGGACCTAATAGGTCGGCTCATGATGACACCTCCTATCCACCAACTAAGCCTTGAGTTTTATTTTATTTTACGGGTCCCCTTTTCTTGCTGAGAAGCCTTTTATTGTTTTCTCGGGAATCCCTGGCCGAAGCATCTCAAGGTTTCATCTTGGATTTTAACTTTTGCCAGCAACTTTTACCCTCTGGGCCTTTAGCCCCTTCTTCCCACAAGGCAAGGTATAACCCTTACTAGCTTGGCAAACCCAATGCCCGAACTAATGCACGGGATAGATGAGAGGTATAATGATGAAAACTGGTCAGTATGGAGGGAATGGACGATGACCTTTCATAGATCCACCTAGTGGCAACTCATCCCTAAGGGAACCAACTTACTAGGGCACTATGTCAACCCCCCCCCCCCAGGTATGGACAAGTCAAAGAGCATAACTTCCAAGCAAACGTCATGAAACAAAAGAGAGTTCAGTGCACATATTCAAATGCTTCAAAAATCAGAGTGACACATACCATGATACCTAGACTCATTACCTCATGGAGAAAGACCCACTACTACTTCATAATCGGGCCGATGGGATGGATGTTACTGTTGCTGATAGATACGAGGCGTTGAAGAAAAGATGGGCCCTCCAGGGCCAAGCTCAAGTCATATGGCTCTCGGTACTCCATGTCTAGGACCTGTGGGCCTCGAGACATACTCTCCTTAATTATCCCTAGGATAGGGGATAACAAGCCACAAAGCAGGCTTTCAACTTCTCCACATTGCCATCCGCAATGTGCTTGATCTTATAGATCCATCTAGAGCCAATCATTGATTTCCCCTCTGGCCGGGTCACCACCTCCCATACATCATTCTTCATGATGGAAGCCTACTCTTCCACCATGGCATCTCTCCACACCTGCTGATGTGATGCCTCCTCATAGATGGAAGGCTTAGCCTCCAATAACTCACTCATCAGAGCCATATAACTGGAAATTCTCTATGGTGCTCTACTCTCCCTGACCGATGACCTAGGAGCACCCACGTACTCATGTGCCTCTCTCAAGGTCTTCTCTTTCCATTTGGTCTTCCTCCTACTAGAAGTAGGAGTACTATTTACTAGAGGAGCCTCATGCTCCTCATCCTGATCTACAGTCTGATCATTCGTGCCTGCACCTGTACCTGCACCTATAACTTGCCCATCCTCGGTCTTCTGAGTCTCCAGCTCTTGATCCTTTGCTGATGTCGCACCAGTATCATGAGCCTTCCTCAAGGCTCTATCCTCCTCAAATCTCACATCCGTCTTGACCACAGTCTTCCTCGAGGAAGGAATGTACACTTTGTATGCCTTGGAATTCTCGTTGTAACCAACAAAAATCCCCTTCTCAGCAGTGGCCTCGAGCTTTATCGTCTTCTCTGAGGGGACATGACAATAGACAAGGTACCCAAAAATTCTAAAGTGTTGAATCCCAAGTCTCCTCCCTGTGAATACCTCCTCTGGAGTATTCCTCCCCAACGCCTTGTGAGGACTCATGTTCTTTATGTATACAGCTATGTTACAAGCCTCTGCCCAAAGGAATCTAGACAAATCCTAATCTGTCAGCATGGCTTTAGCAACCCCAACAATAGCCTTGTTCTTCCTTTCTGCCACCCCGTTCTGTTGTGGGTTGTACGAAACAATCAACTCCCTCTTTATCCCAGTACTTGCACAGAAATACTTGAAGGCCTTCAAGGTGTACTCGCCTTCATTGTCGAATCTCAATGTCTTGATCTTCCTACCCTTCTGGTTCTCCACAAGACCTTTGAACTCTTTGAACCAACTAAGAACCTCATCCTTGGTCCTCATGAAATAGATCCAAGTCTTCCTGGAATGATCATCGATGAAAGTGACATAATACTCGTACCCACTCAAGGACACCAATGACATGGGCCCACATACATTTGAGTGTATCAGGTCTAGGATGCCTCTTGTCCTACTGTCACTACTCGGGAAAATTGTCTTAGTGTACTTCCCCATAGCACACCCCTTGCATACCTTATGATGCTCAGTGCTAAAATCTGGAAGTCTAGTCACTATCTCCTTGAGCACCTTGAGTGCTCCATGATGTAAGTGCGCCATCCTCCTATGCCACAATTTTGCCAAGTCACATGCACTGCTCACCAATGCTCGGGCTGGCTCGAATTGAGGCCTATACAACTTCTCATGCCTGACACCAATCACCTTCGTTGTCCTGGAGTCTGTGGGCCTAATGTACACTTGCCCATCCTGAAATGAGCCCACATAGCCCCTGGCCTCCAATGTTGATATTGATATTAGGTTCTTCATCATGCCTGGAACATATAGCACATCCCTCACCATCAGTGGCTTCCCAGACTCCCTCTAATATGTCATTGTTCCATGGCCTGCTTTTCGACACTTGGCATTGTTGCCCATATCAATCACAAGGTCCATCTCCTCCTCTTTCAAACTGGAGAAGTAATCCTGCACTCCAGTCAAGTGACTAGAGGCGCCACTGTCTATGTACCACACACCTAAACTGGCTGAACTAGAGAGACATGCAATGAGTGAAAACTCATTCTCAAATCTAGCAGCAAACTCATCAATTTCAGTTGAATTTGATGCAGCCATGTGTGATTTCTTGCTGCCCTTCTTCTTGTCTGGGCATTGACTGACAAAGTGCCCTGGTTTGAGACAGGCAAAACACTTTATCTTGTTGAAATCTTTCTTCTTTTCTCCTTTTGAAGTCTAACCCCCACTAGGGCCTTTCTTCCATATGAATTTTCCCACAAGGTTCTACTCATCCTCACTCTTTGGCTGGCTAGCCTGTGAGGTACCAACTTGCAGCTCCTCCTGGGTGAAGTCATCCCATAACCTCTCTTAATCAAGGAATTTCTCCCGTGCCACCTTTCCTCGAACAAACACATACAACTGCTTGGTGAAGCCATTCAAGGTTGTCCTCACCAGCTCTGTCTCATCAACAATCTCCCCAACTGCTGCCAGTTTCTCTCTGATCTGAGTGAACTTGGTGAGATATGTAACAACTAATTCTCCCTTGGCCATCTTTGTGCTTCTGAGTTTCTCCCCGAGCAACATCTTTCTGCTCTAGTTATATGACTGGTACAATTTAATTAGGGCCTCCCACCTATCCTTAGATGTCTTCTTGCCAAACAGATGAATAATGATGTGGTCTTTGACTCCATCAATAATAATTCGCCTAGCCTTCACATCCTTCCTGAGGTGAGTTGGTTGTTGTGTTGGGTTTGTTAGAAGTATTGTTGTCCCTTTAGCAAACTCCCACAATCCACGTTCCTCCAGCAACAAACCAATTGGCTATCTCCATGTACTCAAGTTTGAGGCTCCCTCCAACCTATCTTTGAATCCCAAGCCTGCATTGGCCAATATATCAGTTGCCCTGACTCACACACCCTCTCTGGTAACTCGAGCCCTTTGTTAATTTACTCTTGGCCTACATAGCAAATCGACTTGGTTCCTCTTGTATTTAAAGGCTAATCTCTGATACCATGTTAATTTCCTTTAAGCCCAACAAATAGAAAGAAAATGCCACGGTTTTTCTTTACCCGAAAATTTATTTATGCTGATATAACTTCTGAAAATCGTGCATTAAATTTATAGCTGAGTTGTTTAACTAAATTTGCACAACATAAGTAAATGGAAACCAAGCACATAAAAATAGAGAACACCAGAAATACCCTGGAAACCCCAGTGTGGGGGGAACCAGCAAAGGATGGGATTTATTGACTTCAGAGGAATTAATATACAACAACAGAAAATTCAGAAATTTTTACAGCCCAGCAAACTCGACCTGCTTTTTCAGCCCCGCTTTTTCGGCCCTGCTTTTTTGGCCTTTGTCTTTGCTGGAACAACCTACACTCAGCTCACTTCTTCTAATGCTAAGTCGCCCTTCCTCACTCTGCAGAATCGACTTCCTCTTCCTCAACCAGCGCCCTCACTCCTCAGCTCAACGCACAATGTGTTGTCCTTCACCCTCAGCTTACTTTTTATCCCTCTAATTCACTTTTTCAAGAGACTTCTAGAAACTTCTAGAAATGCACTTTTGTGAATTATTAATTTTTGAAATTTATTTTTCAGAAATCTAAGAGAAAAGTCAATAAAGTGACTTTTATATTTTCCTAAGTTAAAACTTAGGATAAAATTAATAAAGTTGATCTGAGTAATTTAATTATGTCCATCGCCTAGCCTTGGACACATAGGCTTAGCTGAGACACCTTTCGAGCTACCAAATTAACAATGCAACCCTAGGGGAACTTAGGAAGGTTTCCCATAGTTACCACAAAAACTTTTCTTCTCACTTTAGGTTGGCTCTTTTCTGGCAAAAGGGAAGAAAGCCTAGAAAAGATTGTTTTTATGATGTTCTTTAGAGTTAATAGGAATGGTGGATTACCAAAATCAATGCCTATCCAATTGGGTGATGGAGTCAAGATCAAAGAGAAAGAGGGTTTGAATATGCCAAAGAAGACACATTTAAGCCATAATTGATGTGCCATAATTAGCCCAAAAACGATTTTTAGATTGTGCAAGAACAAAGTGAGAGCCCTGTTAGCACAAATTTCTACCCTCCAATCCGAGTTGATAATGACAGCGGTAAAAACTTGGTTAATTCAAGGAGAAATAGACAAAGATGTCACAGGCTAAACCCCTCTCTGTTCGGGCTAGGCCTTGCTAGCCTCTGGGGGAGTCCCCGGGCACAATGAAGCACCCTTGTGGCTGATTTAACGTCTGAAAACTGTTATGAACATAAAATATACATAAATAGATATTCATAACATAATAATAGTTAATAAATAATAATTATTAATAATGAAAGGTCATGTCTCAAAGGACATGACTATTGGTAAAAGGGCACCCCTGCGTGGGTATATAAGCAGGCCCTCATTCTCAATTGTAAATATCTCATTATATTTTATATCTTATTATTCATTTATTGTTTACAGTCCTATATGGATTACTTTGTTATATTCCAAGTATTTTGGATTATTCTTGTGTGAGCGAACTTTGTTCGTCTCATTTGGTATCAGAGCAAGTTCTGATCCGGCCCTTGGCCGCACTTTATTCAAACCTTGTTTGAGCTGGCTTTTAGCCAACCCCTTCATTTCGGAGCTTCTTCGATCCCAAGGTTTTTGACCAAAAATCGGCTTTTGGCCATTCAAATATTCAGAGTTTCTCTGATTATCTTGGTCCTTGACCATAATTGGGCTTTTAGCCAAACACAAAATTTTTAGAGTTTCTCTAAATCTGGTCCTTGACCACAATCTGACCTTTGGTCACACTAAATTTTTTTGGAGTTTCTCCCAACCCAAGTCATTGACAAGAAATCCCCATTGACCACACTGGCTTTGGCCATAAAAGAATAATTTAAGAAAAAAAAATGTTGCTGCCCTATCATAAAAAAGGAGAATAAATACATAGAAAAGAAAAATTAAAAAAAAATAAAAGAAAGAAAGAATGAAATTACCACTTCTGCTGCCATCTGTACATTTATCAGCAGTTCACATAACAAATTTAATTGTTGTACCATCCGTCCATATAGACAACTGTATGAATTGAGATAAAATTGCAAACAATTACAGCTTTACGAATTGAGATAAATTGCAAAAAAAAATTCAACCACCGATAGCAAAGTCGTACAACCAACAATTACAGAGTAGTACGATCAAATTCAATTTACCATGCATAAAATAATAAATCTTACTACCATTAAATTGCATCTGTACCATATCCAACTGCATCCGTACCATACCCAACTGCATCCGTACCATATCCATACGTCAAAGGGTTTCTTCCAGTGGTGAGGGACTCATAACGAAATTAAATTGTGTGATTGAAACATAAAATTCGGCTAGTACAAACAATTAAATTCGGCTAGATTAAAATATATATATATATATATATTATTTTACCAAAAAAAAATATATATAGAGAGAGAGAGAGTAAAATAAAATCATTGTTAAAAAGAAAAAGAAAAACGGCCAGCCTCCTCCTCATTCCAGCAATCTGGTTCATATTGGTCAAGGTTATTAAATTACAGTAATATACATTTGTCACAATATTGAAATCGAGGGGCGTGCATTTGTGACTGTCGCGGAAGTTGGGGGAGTGACCTTTGAGACAACCGTTATCCATGAGTCGCAACCCCTCAAGTTCTATCAGCCAACTGTTGAAAGTAAATTATAATAAACAACGGATTTAAATTAAAATATTCTTCCTGCTACTATCTCGGTCCAGAAGGGAACTTTAACGCATCTAGCCAGCTTGCAAAAAGACAAATTTTGAATACCAGATTACTATTTGTCAGAGATTACATAAAACGTAACCTTCTAAAGTTTAGGTTGATTTTATTTCGCATTAATACAAGTAAAAAGTATAAAGTGTCCATTATTAAAGGAACATAAAAAATAAAAATAAAAAGAGAAAAGTACATTTAAATATTTTTTAAATATTATATGATAGTAGGTTAGGCCATTACCCTAAAAGAAACTATTAAAAGGTTCATAAAATAAAAAATAAAATAAAATAAAACAAAAAGAACCTCTGCCCAAAATTTATTGTTCTGTACAGCCAACGCAGTACAATCAAAATTCAATAACTTACGGTGAATAAGCGAGTTGTTTTGCCTTGGACAGTGTGTAAAGAAGTCCAAAACGGTGGAAAAAGTTGATCTAGCACACTTGGAGGAAACTTGCAGAGTTAGCACAATGATAATAGACTGAAAAAGAAAAGAAAACTACTCAAAGGATTGATACCATCATAGTAAATAGTTAAGAAATGACATATCAGATTTGCAAATTCACCACAATACCGTCAAGAAGAGAGGTTCGAACAATAAACACAAGCTTCTCTATTGATCCAGTGTTACAAGAGGGTTGGTTGCACCACAGTTGGCAAGCTCACAACCAATACAATGACTACTTTGCTCAATAACATGCCACTAGACAAGAGAGACAGATAGAGAGAAGAATGAGAGAGACACTATGTTGCTCCTGCAAAGAACTGCCAAAATAACCCATGGCAAGCCTCTAATATATAGCTAGAAGGGGCGCATATCTCAAGGAGTTGAGCAGGACGCATGAGAGGGGAAAAATAGAGGTTAAGTGGGCGTGGAGTGGAATGATGAGATGACTGGGTGCATGGTGAGTTAAGTGAGTGAATGAAAGGAAAATTGAGGCGCATGGAATGCATGAGGAAAGTCAACTGACAGCTAGTCTGAGTTGACTAGAACAAGTTGCCAGTCAAGATACATGCACTTAATTGCATGAGGAAGATGAGGGCGAGTTGATGGAGTGAAGGCGAGTGGGAGTGAGAGTGAAAAAGGCGCCCAAGTTAACTGAAGTAAAGAGGGCCCATTTAGCAACGGTGGTCAACTCACGTGCCGTGAAGACGCATCACCAGATGCATATTTGATGAAGACAGTTATGGTTCTACTTGGGTATCTGATTACCCAGCACAAATTTTTGTAAACGAAATTTCCGCACCCCTGCTTGGGTTAATAATGTAATAAGTCTGCATGGATCATAGTTAGGTCAGGTACCTTGGGTGATCCATTGGGGAAGTTCCTTTCATCGGGGGTTTTTTATCCTCAGGTTGTCGACCAGACAAGCTCCTGGCCGACTTCCCTTGAGTTTTTCCCTCCATTGACTTCCTCCAGAGTGGTGGAAGGCGCTCTGATGGTGTCATTCTTTGGTAACCTTGTTAGGAATGTTGTAAATGACCATGCCAGACAGTGTAGAAAGTTTCGCGGAATTTCGTCGAGTCTAGATAGGTTTTTTTTTTTTAATTAATTAAATTTTTAATAATTTCATTAATTAATTATTTTTTGAGCTTATAATGTAAAAACTGGATCTTGGGGATTTTGATAGGGGTATTTGTGCTCAAAAGAAATGAAATAGCACCCCCTACACCCATAGACCAAGTTTCAGCTCAGTCGGGCAAGTTTTGCTATGTCTTAGCCCACTCAGAGTCAGTCAGAGTCAAAACAGCAATTTTAATTGCTAAAATGACATTAGTAAAATGTCAAAAATCATTGTAATTGTGAGTTAGTGAGTGAGTGTAAGGTGGAAAGTGGCAAGTTAGACCCTCATAACCTACCCAAACCCATCCCAACCTTTTCCCAACTTAATTCAACCTCTTAACTCACTTTTTCAACTTTCTAAATTTTGCCCTAAGGGGAAAAACGACCCACTAACTAACCAAAACCCTTGAAATCCTACATAGAAACTTGAAAGGGCACTTCACACATGTGATGTGCCCCCCTAGACATACCAAAACCCTAACCCATGCTAAAACCCTAACTCTAAACCTATTCTAACCCCTTACCCACCTTTTACACTCAAAAAATATGGCCCCCTAGGGCAAGTGACGTTTTTCCTTGGTGGAGGTTGTTGTGACTTAATTGGGGCCCCCTCTCATGAATTATGACTCCCTTTGACCCCCACATCACCTCCTAGGATGATCCCCCTCCTTTTTTCTCATTAATTTCCCTCCATTTCTTCATTTTCACACTTTTTTTGGGCCCTCCAAGAGGAGTTACGCCCC
>ML833578.1:109633-139226 GCA_009831015.1 Picea engelmannii
GATTGTTCGGATGGGGATTCTCATTTTAAGCTTCCCTACAAGTTGTTGATTTTGTCTTCGTTCTTTTTCAATGTGGTAGTTTATTTGTTGGTAAGAAGAACATTGTTTATTTTCCTATTCTCCTAGTCGTTAGTCGTAATGACTCTTGTGATTTGGATGATGATAAGGCATCCTAATCTCTTCTGACTTTTCCTTGGAATCATATTCTTTTGATGTTTGTAGCGATTTGTCCATGTAAGCATTATTTTGAATTTGAACATCAACTGACTTTGTATTGGTTCCTTTTTCTACTGTCGAAATTTGAATGTCGGATAATTTCTCTATTGGGTCAGTCATTGTTTCCTTGTCGACTAATGATGTTTTGCGATCTATCTCTTCTTGTAAAGACTAATGAACAGAGCTCTTACATTAAAGACAAATGATGTTTTGTGAAAAAGATGTTTGAGAGCAACAACACAAACAGAGCTCTTACATTAAAACACCAACTTCAAAATATCAAGATGACGAAAGCTGACACCATTGCTACCTTCTTCATGAAGATTTCAGAGATCAGAGATTGGCTAGGTGCCATTGGAGAACCATAACAGACAGAGAAGTTGTCATGATTACTCTCAATGCTCTTCCAAGACATTGGTAACCATTCCTTCAAAGTATCAGTGGAAGAGCAGATTTACCTGAGTTTGATCGTCTATGGACAGACTGCACTCAGGAGGAAACCAGACTTATAGCCAGAGGAGTGCAAGACTCCCATCTTGATGACAATCAAGCCCTTGCTTCTCATGCAAAGAAAGGCAGAAGAAATACACGAAGTTTCAGCAAAGCATTCAAAGACAAGAAAACTTCAGCAACTCTAAGTCATGAACATAGAAAAGATATATCAAGGATTCAATGTTTCAGATGTGACAAGTATGGACACATTGCGAGAAATTGTCCTACCAGGAAGAAAGGAAGACAACATGCATCCACTACTGATGTTGATCTAGAACCACATCAAAGAGATGAAGACATAAAAGATGAAGCATTCTTCTTCATATCAGCACTCGAAGGTACGGTTCCTACTGATAGTGATATTTGGCTAATTGACAGTGGTGATTCCAGACACATGACTGGATACAAAGAACATCTCACAGATCTTATAGAGAAAGAATCTCATGTTGTAGTTGTACTTGGTGATAATGCCAGATATACTGTGAAGGGAATTGGATCTTCCTCCTTCCAACTAGATTCTGACCTCCTTCCAACTAGATTCTGACATACCTCTTCAATTAAGTGAGGTACTATATGTACCTGGGATGAAAAGGAACCTTGTCTCTGTTTCTTCCTTAGAGGATAAAGGCTACAAGGTTACCTTCTCTGAAGGAAAAGTTCTTGCATGACACAAGAACTCACACATGGATTCTGCCTGAGTGATTGGTGTTCGAGAAAACAGTTTGTACAGATTGACTGTCCGACCAGTCCAGGCCTTGCTACATGATACTATCAGCTTGAGTGAGCTATGGCATAGGAGACTTGCTCATTTTCATTATAGAGCTCTTCCCGCTTTGGGGAAGATGGTGACAGGCCTTCCAGAGATACATATTGAGTATGATGGCATTTGCGAAGGTTGTGCTCTTGGCAAGAATGTCAAGGGGTCCTTTTCAAGCAGTGACAGTAGATCCAAGGGGATCTTGGACTTGATACATACAGATGTTTGTGGACCCATGACTGTTGCTTCCTTGAACGGATATTTGTACTATGTGCTCTTCATCGATGATCACTCTCGGAAGACATGGATTTACTTCTTGAAGACCAAGGATGGAGTCCTTGCAAGATTTCAAGAGTTTAGAGCTCAGGTTGAGAACCTGACTAGGAGGAAGATCAAGGTGTTGAGATTAGATAATGGAGGAGAGTATACCTCCACGGATTTTAGTGATTTTTGTATTGAGACAGGGATCAAGAGGGAGTACATTGTTCCTTATAACCCTCAGCAGAATGGGGTTGTAGAGAGGAAGAACAGATCCATTGTTGAGGCAACCAAAGTGATGGTACATGATCAGAATTTACCTATGATTCTGTGGGCAGAGGCATCCATGATAGTTGTGTACGTTTAGAACAGGAGTCCTCATAAAACTCTGAAGAACATGACTCTCGAAGAAGCTTTCACCGAAGTGAAGCCTAAGGTTGGACACTTCAGGATATTTAGGTGTCCAGTATACATTCATGTACCCAAGGAAAAGAGGACCAAGCTAGAACCTTCAGGCAAAAAGGGTATATTTGTGGGGTACAGGGAATCTTCGAAGGCATACCGGATCTACATCCCTAGTGAGAGACAAATCGAGGTTAGCAGAGATGTCACCTTTGAGGAAGAGATAGCCTTCCGAAGATCCAGAGAATCTCAGAGGGAGATTCACAGCGAGAAGAAAGAAGAGACGGTACCTTCTCCCTCTTTAGCAGTTCAGAGGGAGACAGTTACTAATCCAATTGATCCCGTTGCTCCAGTTGATGTTCCCAGAGACATTGCAGTAGGCCAAAAGAGGCTTGCATGGGCTTGACAGACTCTGCAGGAGGCAGAGGGACATGCAGCTCCTCGTGGTACATTCCGAGAGAGCAAGAGACCACAGAGATTTTCGAGCTATGTTTCAGCTATGAGCCACATCATTGATACTAAGCCTTCTTGTCATGGAGAAGCAGCAGGTTGGCAAGATGCCATGACAGAAGAGTATCAGTCCATCATGAAGAATGATGTGTGGGATATTGTTCCGAGACCGAAAGGGAAGTCTGTAGTGACTTCCAAGTGGATCTATAAGATCAAACATGCAATTGATGGAACTGTCGAGAAGTACAAAGCGAGATTTGTGGCTAGAGGATTCTCTCGAGTGGAGGGAATAGATTATGAGGATACATTTGCTCCTGTTGCCCGATACACTTCCATCCGTACGATTATTGCTCTTGTCGCATCCATGGCTTGGAGACAACATCAGATGGATGTGAAGACAATCTTTCTCAATGACAAGATTGAGAAAGAAGTTTACATCGAGCAGACAGATGGAATCGTGATACATGAGGAGTCTCATGTGTGCAGGTTGAAGAAAGCCCTGTATGGACTAAAACATGCACCTCGAGCATGGTATGAGAAGATTGATGGATACTTGATGAGTTTGAGCTTCAGCAAGAGTGTTGTTGATCCCAACCTATACCATCACATTGTTGGTGACGAGTGCCTGATTTTGGTCCTATATGTCGATGACTTATTCCTCACTGGTTCAGAAAGCCTTATTGTTGAATGCAAGCATGCATTGGCTTCTGAATTCGAGATGAAGGACCTTGGTATGATGCACTATTTCTTGGGACTAGAAGTATGGCAGAAGACTGATGAGATTTTCCTGAGTCAAAGAAAATACATAGTGGAGATATTGAAGAAATTCGGGATGACACTACAAGTCCATGCCTACACCGATGGTGATGAATCTGAAGAAAATGAACGAGGCTTCTTCTGATTCAAGCGAGATTGATCCACATCTTTACAGACAGCTGATTGGATCATTGATGTATCTGGTTAACACTGGACCTGATATATGCTATTATGTGAGTGTACTTAGTGAGTTTATGAGTCAGCCGAGACAGACACACTGGATAGCAGCAAAGCATGTTTTGAGATATTTACAAGGCACAGTTGGTTATGGCATGAGATATGCCTCCGGTGTAGACATGAGATTGCAAAGATATGTTGATGCAGATTGGGCAGGGAGCGCAGTGGATTGGAAGAGCACCTTCGGTTGTTGTTTTACTTTGGGATCTGCCATGGCTTCCTGGTGCAGCAGGAAACAGACTTCTGTGGCTTTGAGTACCACAGAAGCAGAGTACATTGCATTATGTGTGGCAATCCACGAAGCATTGTGGCTTCGCAAGCTCCTTACAGACTTATTTGGACATGAGATGGATTCCACTGTTATCTATTGCGATAACTAGCACTGTGTGAAGCTCTCAGAGAATCCTATGTTTCACGATAAATCAAAACACATCGAGATCAAATACCATTACATCAGAGATATCGTGCAGAGAAAGGCAATACATGTGCAGTACCTTTCTACACACGAGCAAGTTGCAGATGTCTTCACCAAACCACTTGCTAGGACGAAGTTCAAGTACTTCCGTGAGAGACTTGGCCTGGTGGAGAATGCCTCCCTAGCTGAGAGGAAGTGTTGATGATTGCAGCTTCATGAGACATTCTCCAGGTCGTTCTCCTCTGGACTGAGTTGAGACAATCTGTGAGAAAGCCCATGTGATGGGCGTGTCATACTACTCTGGACTGAGTTGAGATGACGTGTGTCGTCTCTTGTCATGCTCCTTTGGACTGAGTTAAGATGACTTGAGATGGTCTCCTGTCGAACTCCTATGGACTTAGTTGAGTCGACTTGAGATGGCTCTCCAGATGGTACTCCTATGGACTTAGTTGAGTTGATCTGTTGAGAGTGACGTCCATGTGGCTAAGCACAGGTGGACGCGTCCCTAGTGGCAGAGCCCTAGAGGATGTGTGAAATCCCTTGCTATATTGTCTAAGAGTAAAGATTATTGTGAAACCCTAATTTGTATTGTAAATGGTACAAGTCGGCCCCACCATGTAAAGATAATTAATATTCTGTAAAGATTAATTATATTATTGAGTTGTACAAGTCGGCCCTATTGTGCCAATAGACACATCCATTTGATGTGCTAGGTCATGTATAAATAGGAGTTGATCCCCATTGTGGATCACTCACTTTTCACTCACTCATTATCTCAATGCCTACTTGTAGGGCTGAAGAGCGCACTTCTCTTAGGCGCTATCTTTCTTGGTCATAGAAGCACCCTCTTGTGTGCTAGGGTTTGTGGTGTGTGGTGGATCTTCTCTTGATTCTATAGCAAAGGATTGCTTGGTTTTTCCCTTGATTGAGAATGATTTTCCTAGGATAACTTCTTGTGTTCTTGTGCATGGTTATTCTTCTTGTGATCTTGGTTACTGCAGCTATTGTATATTGTACTGTTGCATCGTTTATGGTTCAAGTTCATGCATTAATCTTACCAGATAAAGGCTTCAAAATCCCAAAATTCAGTTTATGAATAAGAGTTTAAGGCATGGCAGCAATGATCATATATACATAAGAAAAAAAACCATGTTATTCTCCTACCTGGCACTTATAAGGGAAGTATCACCAGCAGAAATATGACCTGCACTGGAGATATCCCATTGTCCTGGCCATGAGTCTTTACAATCTGCCCGACGCTGCAGTAGTAACTCCCCAGTGCTTTCCACATAAATCCAAACATGAACTGCTCGATGGTAATCACCATTCTTGTGAATTAAACTCCTACACCCAAAAAAAAACTGTCAAATGCATATCTTTAATTCAAAATGAAAGATTTCAAGATCATAAATTGGGCATTCAGTGAAACAACATGTTAGCAAAACTTCAAAGAAAGATCAAAACTATCCAAACTTTAGTACTCTTTGGTATCCTCTTCGTAAAACAGAAAAAATTAATGTAATTCAAGTAAACTTCATAAGAATTCACTCTCAAGGGCATAAGGTGTTTCACCGTCCTATAATAGATTTGTACTCAAACTTTCAACAATCTTGAAGATACAAAAGCTGTCTCTAGTCTGTTAAAGAATCAGCCTAAGTTATACATTTTAGATGAATCTAAATCAGTAAGGATGTTTGAAACTTGGGTTTACAAATTTTTTTGTTGATGCAAAATCTCTATGGTAATTAGCTCCACATTAAAATTTATACTTTAGCTAATTGTAATATAGCTTCTAGAACTACAATGTGATTACAGCAAAGCTAGAAAAAATCAATGTTCCACGAAGTTTCCCGGATGCAGGAGCACAGGAGAGGGGAAATGCACATGGGGGACATGTGGAGACAACCCCCAAATTTTAGGGAAATTCATGAGGGACGGGGGGACGTCTGGGTCCCTAGCATAGGAGAGTCCGTCTCTAAAATTATAAAAATAAAAATAAAAATCCCAAGAATAACAATTCATTCCTTGCAAATTCATCATTGTGCAATGTAAATACTAAATTCAAATTTGTAAATGATATAAACACAATTCAGATTCAGATTCAGAAATGAAATACATTGATTCAGATTCATCATTCTAAATAGTATTAAGTAAAATAGTGAATACTAAAGTCTGAAATAGTAAGTTGAAATCACTCAAAAATACTAAATAATAAAGAGTGACAAGCCAAAGACTCGGTTTGAGGTCATCAATGTCTAGAGTCAAAAGTTAAAACTGAAAATTAACAATGGACAATTAACACTGAAAATAAAATGAGCATCGAGGAGACAATCCCATGGACTGTTCCTCTACATCCATCTGCTGCATGAAGTCATCAAGACCATCAATGGAAATGCCACTATCTGAGTCAAAGTCACTCTCATGAGTAACCAATGGCACACCAACCAAACCATGTTGCAGCTCATCCGGTCCATCCTACTCATCTATCTATACACCATCCTCTGGATCCATATCCCATCATGTTGTCGATCCCCTCCAATACTCTAGTGTCTTCCTATGGGCAAGATGTAGGGCACTCTGCACTACAACTAGCTTCTCTACTCTCCTAGAGGCAAGTCTAATCCTCTTGATAGAGTGGATGAAGCTATATGTGGACAAATTCCTCTCTGCTGCGGAGGAACTGGTAATCTGAAACAATAAGCAAATGGCAAGATGTTGGATCTCTGGAGCATCATCCCCGTGCATGGTCCACCAACCAATGGGGTCATCCTAGCCTAAGTTGTTATGATTTTCCCCCACATTAAGCTTGTTGAAGGGACCATTGAGACCTGCAAACTGCATCCACTGTCTCTGAAATGCTCTCCCCTCATCTGCACTATACATCTTTGTAATGGCAGCTCGAAATCCCTTCTTGATTTATGGATCCTCAATGGAAAGAATTCTACCAATTCTACCAGGCCTTTCCATATACAATTTTGGGTTAATTGCATACATTGCCATGTGCAAAGGTGTGTTCATTCAATCCCACCTACACCTAATAATGGGTTGAATCTGGTTTATATAGAACTCTAAGGAGGACTCTTTCTCACAAATGGCTACCTTTACTTGACTCAACATGCTATCAAAAGTCTCATAGATTTCTCCAAGATTAGGAGAATTTGTGTCAGTGTAGCGAATGACCTCAATTATAGGGCATAACAATGACAACAAATAACTACAATCTGTCCACCATTCATCATCCAATATCCGAAGCCTGATGTTCTAACTTCTTCCCCTCATTTGTCTTGGATTTTGTCCACCTATTCCAATCCAAAGTCACAACCATGGCTTGCAATGTTGATTGCACCTCCAGCATCCTCTCCAATAAGAAATAATAGCTAGCATCTCTAGTCTTTGTGGGCTTGAGGAATTCCTTCCTCAAGTGAGACCTGTACATGGCTAAGGAGGTGTGGTGGCGACAGATTAACATCTAAACATCTCTCGCGGTTGTCACCAGGGTGGATACCCATTGAATTTTGCTAATGTTTTTCAATGCATCCACACAACAAGGGGTCCAAAAAATATGCTTGTACTTACTCTGAATTAGTAACCCAGTTGTGTAAGTTTTAAACCTATGAAGTAGAATAATGCATACAGATTCTTAAGCAAAACATAAATTAATCAATAGCTCATACACATAGTACACAGAGATTTATACTGGAAACCCTTAACCGGGAGAAAACCAGCCTTCATAGGGAAAACCGCCCAAAAAAATAACACCCCCCCACACACACATGCAAAGAATATAAGACATACCCAACAAGTTGATTTGCATATTGTTGATGCATCTGCCACAACCTACACAACATTGCTAGGCCCAACCTCCTCTATAGCATCTCAAAGAAGCTCAAATTGGAAAGCCGTATCTTTGTGCTTTCCAGAATAATCAATAGCTCTAAGAAAGAAAGGTCGATCTAGGCATGTAACTATGATGTTGATAAGTGGACGTTTGGCAATGTTTGTCCACCCATCCATAACAATAGAGCAACCTACCCTCACCCATCTCTATCTCATCTTCTCTATCTGCACATTAATATTGGACACTTTCCTTTCTCAAATCATTGTTCTCAACTTATGTTCACCTAGGGGCACATATGAGGGTCCCAATGTTGCAATTGCATGGACCATCTCCTTATAATAAGGAGAGTGACTAACATGGAAAGGAATGTCATTGGAAAAAACAAATTTGCCAATGGCATCATCTGGGTTTAGCTTACTATACATCCTTGTAATAGCTGATCTTATTGCACAAGAACGAGAACCCTTATGTCTAGATGAAGATGTCCCACTCGCAATAAGAGACAGTGGAGGCATAAGGCCCATGGATGGTTTGCTTTTAGCTTTCCTTTTGGAACCTGCAGTTGCTTCCACATTGTGATCAACATGGAACATGACATTTTGGTTAGAGAAGGTGCCCTTTGCATCCGTTTCCATTTGCATCCTCAGAAGCTTGAATCTTTGCAACATGGTTAATTTCGTACATACATTAACAATTTTTCCACCTATGCCCAAAAGTTGCAGCCTAACCCAACTACAACTCCCAACCCAAGGATGGTCACAAATATTGTTGATGTTTTAGTAGCATCAGACAAGTACTTCCACGTGTGATTGTGTCTAACACATGGGAGTCGTCCTTCTTAATGACTCTCAGAGCCTTAGGAGATTCACTTTATTAAGTGATTAATAAAGTGAATGTACTTTTGTAATAAAGTGAGTTTAATTTAATTAAATGCCTAAGTATTTGGCATTAGTAATTAAATTAAGTCCTAGCCATTAGATCTAAAGTGAACGCGATATTAGATCTCAGTCATTGCTCACTTTAGGAGATCTAGGGTTTTGGACTTAGGGTAAACTCAAGGTTATAAAAGACAACCTATGTGAGAGGATGAGATACACACAGAGTGAGAGAGTGAGGTCTCATTGATTGGGTGGAGAAGGATATTCATCCCAAGTGTGGAGGACTAGGATCGAGGATAGGAGCAAAGGGGCAGCAAGGGAGATAGCAACCAACCAGCAAGATCAAAGGATTGATCTTGAGGTTTGTGGGGCGTGGATATCTGTTGTTTTGTATTCCTCAAGTGGACCATTTTCCCAGGACGACAGCCCAGAACAATAATAATAAATCTCACAGATCTAGTTTTCCCTTTGGGGTTTTTCCAGAGGTAATTTGCCCAAAACTTTGTGTGCAATGTTTCTTGGTTTCAAATTTATGCTTCCCCTGAATTAATTCGTTAATAACCTAGTTGTGCTTGTGATTAATAAAGTTCTTTTATTTGGAACTATTTGTCGGGTGTTGGGTTATGGGAAAATTAACATGGTATCAAAGCCAAGACTTTGAGGAAGCCAAATTTGCACAAGTATGATAATTTGCAGCGCGGGGAAAAAAAAAATTATTTGTTGCAGGTTGTGAGTAAAAGTTAAAACCTAAAATTAATAACAAAAGAAAAAGAAAAAAAATATGTACAGTCGTGCATACCGTACGTACGATCGTCGTACAACAATCGTTGTACGGACTGCAGCAGCGATACAACAGTGTACGGCTGCACGAATTGGCAGACGTTTGCAGAAACATCATTGAGAGGTCAAGCGAGCTGAGGTAAAGAATCGGTGACTAAAAGTGGCTGCAGCAGACGTGGATAGCTAGTGGTTGGATCTGCTAGAAAAGACAAGTCGTGAGGGCTGAAGATTCACATAGAGTAGAAAGGAAGCGACGATGGTGTTAGCCACCGGGAGGATTGGCGTCGACAGAGGTAGATTTTGGTTAAAGCAACGGCCAACAGCCACAGCCGCCAAACCGGCAGCCATAGCCACTAACAAGAAGAGATTCGCAAGCTGCAAGGGTGGCCACAAGGGTAGTGAAATCCGAATGCAATGAGGCATCAAGGGATCAAGCCAAGCAGATAGAGGAGCCATCGATTGGGCCGTGTGGAAGGTGTAGCCACTGGGTAGCAGGCGAAGCCGCCAGATAGATAACACAAACGCCAGAGCAGTCTGCCAGGTCATCCAGCCAGTAGGCAGCAGGCCACAAGAGCTGATAGCAACACCCAGAAAGTCTCGGGCAAGCCCAACAAAGCCGTTGAGCGGCCCAGGAGAGCTCAGGCAACCCAGAAAGTCATCAAGCAGCAACCAGAAAAGCCTGAGCAACACTCGAGCAACTTTGAGTAGGGGTCTAGGCAGTGGGCAGCGGGCAGCAAATCTGAGCAAGGATCTGGGCAACCATAAAATTTCCTCATTTTTCATGCCTATGGGATTGGGCACATTTTTCAGTGTTTTTAATATCAAATCTTGGAGATGGAAGCAACCGAGTTGAGGTATGAGGACCTGTTGGAGGGTGCCTCTAACTTTCTTTCATGGAAAGCACAAATCACATTTCTCCTGAGGGAGCAAGGACTGTGGAGTCATGCAGAGACCACAATGATCGCGTCAACAGATCCTGCAAATTTGGCCAAGCATGAGGCAAGAGAGGCCAAGGCAATGTGGATGATCTTAGATTTGGTGAGGGATCATCTTATACCGCACCTATCTGAGAAAAAGTCAGCTAATGCGATGTTCTCGACCATGACAAATCTGTTTCAGAGTAAGAACGAGAACCGAAAGATGGTATTGAGGGATCAACTCATGAACACGAAGATGTCCAAGACTGATTCAATGAGCAATTATCTCACCAAGATCACTCGGGTTTGTGATCAACTGGGGGTAGTTGGCGTGGCAGTTGCAGATGTGGAGTTAGTGAGGGTGACCTTGAATGGTTTCACCAAGCCTCGGACTTCATTCATCGAAGGCATCTGTGCTCGAGAGAAGCTTCCAGACTTCAAGCGATTATGGGAAGATTGTATCCAGGAGGAGACTCGTCGAGAGTCTCTGGGAGGCCCGCAGGAGGATGGTGATGTGGAGAACCTTGCACTTGCCAGTCAGACAAGGAAGGGCAAGGGGAAGGTCAGGATGAACATAGGTGGAGATTCATCTTCACACGCTGGCACAAGGAAGGACCTAAGTAAGGTCAAGTGTTTTCACTATCATAAGAAGGGACATTATGCTTCACAATGTCCGGAGAGGAAGAAGGGCAGAAATAGGACGCAACCAGATGTAGCTATGTCGGCAAAGGCTAAAGCGGATGAGTTTGCCAAGAAGTTTGAATAGACAGAGTTCTTACTTGTTTCCCAGACTTCCTTGGGCACCATATCAATTGGTGCATGGCTAATAGAGCAGGGCCACATGTCATATGACAGGAGCACGAGAGTTGTTCGAGGGCTTCACAGGGTCAGACTCAGACGTGCATGTGGAACTTGGTATGGGCACCAAGCATGCAACGAAGGGATCTGGAACAGTGACATTCCAGATGGAGTCAGGAGGCGTGTTGAGAGTGATGGGCATGCTATGGGTGCCAAAACTCAGGAGGAGCGTGCTCTCGGTCTTAGCGATTGAGAAGAAGGGATTTGATGTAGTGTTCCAAGAGCACGAGAGTTGTTCAAGGGATTCACAGAGTCTGACTCAAACGTGCATGTGGAACTTGGTATGGGCACCAAGCATGCAATGAAGGGATCTGGAACAGTGCCATTCCAGATGGAGTCAGGAGGCATGTTGAGAGTGATGGACGTGCTATGGGTGCCAAAACACAGGAGGAGTGTGCTTTCAGTCTCAGCGATTGAGAAGAAGGGATTTGATGTAGTGTTCCAGGATGGACAGGCATTGATCAAGCCCAGAGGATCTAGCTCAGACACAGTAGTTGTTCTCGGAATTAGAGAGAGCAACTTGTATAGGCTAAAGGGCTAGCCTATGCGAGGTATGGAAAGCAGCAAAGTGATAGAGGACAACGAGCAGGTAGCTCCACAGGTTGAGCAGCTCAGAGGGAGTCGGCCTTCAGGTTCAGGAGTGAAGGAGGAGCCTTCCAAGTCTATCAAGAAGGAGTCATGGTACGAGATGACCATGCAGGATGCTCAGGAGCATGAGGCTTCTAGGAGCATGATTAGAGGGAAATCTTCGAAGACGGGTCCGAGTGAGATGGCAAGGATAGCTTTCGTTTCAGAGGGAGCAGCCAATTAGGTGGATTAGAGAGCAGCCATGGCAGCAGATCTGATAGCGAAGACAGAGCCACCTCCAGGTGGTAGAAGTACCTTCCTCACTAAAAGACAATGTTGATGTTTTAGTAGCATCGGACAGGTACTTCCACGTTTGATTGTGTCTAACACATGGAAGTCATCCTTAATGACTCTCAGAACCTTAGGAGATTCACTTTATTAAGTGATTAATAAAGTGAATGTACTTTTGTAATAAAGTGAGTTTAATTTAATTAAATGCCTAAGTATTTGGCATTAATAATTAAATTAAGTCCTAGCCGTTACATCCAAAGTGAACGCGAAATTAGATCTCAATCATTGCTCGCTTTAGGAGATCTAGGGTTTTGTACTTAGGGTAAACTAAAGGTTATAAAAGACAGCCTATGTGAGAGGATGAGATACAACATATACACAAAGAGTAAGAGAGTGAGCTCTCATTGATTGGGTAGAGAAGGACATTCATCCAAGTGTGGAGGGCAAGGGCTGAGGATAGGAGCAAGGGGGCAGCTAAGGAGATAGCAGTCAACCAGCAAGATCGAAGGATTGGTCTTGAGGTTTGTAGGGCTTGGCTATCTGTTGTTTTGTATTCCTCAAATGGGCCATTTTTCCAAGACGGGAACCTAGAATAATAATAATAAATCTCACAGATCTAGTTTTCCCTTCAGGGTTTTTTGAGGAGTAATTTACCCAAAAATTTGTGTGCAATGTGCTTTGGTTTCAGATCTATGCTTCCACTGAATTAATTCGTTAATAACCTAGCTGTGCTTTTAATTAATAAAGTGCCTTTATTTGGAACTATTTGCCGGGGCCTGGATTGAAGGAAAATTACCAAACATTGCATGTCCAATGGCGTGACCAACCAATTTGTTTTCCTAGCTTCCTGTTGGTTGAGGGGCCAAGTATTTTGGTAGCATATAGCAAAACTGGTTTTTCCGGATCAAATGTCCCCTTTCAATATTCAGCCAATGCACTTGGTGTGCAGAGATTGGCATTGGCTTGGGTTTCATTCAACATTGATGAGGTGGCAACTCCACTCCCACTTCCAACATATATCCCACTCCCAACATAACCCTCTGCTTGGGCGTCATAATCATTATCACTGTCACTACTACTGCTACTGCTGGAATCACTCATGTTGTTGTTTTTAATTTTTATGTGCAGATTTTTAATTTTTGGCAACCTGCAACAAGGGTGTCTCATTAAAATTGACCCACTTAAACTTGTTTTTAGTTTTTCATGGTTGATTGCATGCCCAAATGCTGAGTTTCAAGGCTGGAAATGATAACAGGAGATAAAAAAATAAAAAATAAAAACTGCCCAGAAATTTAAAAAACAGCAAGCATTTCAATTTCAGATTCTAGACAAAGAGCCTTGACCCTACCTCCACAGTGCTAGATGAAGAAATCTGCTGAAGGAGAAACTCAGATATCTGTTGAAGGAGAAATTTGAAATCAGCTCAAGAGAAATGATGAAATCTGAAAATGTTGAAGGAGAAATCGGCAGCCTAAGGGAGAAAACCGTGGCTCCCTCTTCAATCAAATTGATGCACTGCCTCTTCCAAAGTTCCAAGAGAAATGAGAAATCACTCAAAGGACCAAGAGAAATGCTAAATCGCTCCAAGAAAACCGCTAAATCACCCAAGAGAAGTCACAGCTTGCTCATGAGAGCTCAATGCTTTCATGCAAAATCCAAAATGACTTTGAAAGTGAAATAAAATATAGAGGATGACTTGTTAGTAAGTTTAATGTTTTTTTAACTTTTTCTTTTGTTTTTTTAGTTTTTAGGGGTTACTGGACAAAAATTGAGGGGGGATACTGAGGTGTCCCACATTTTGGAGGGGGGGGCACCCAAGCATCCTGCTTTTCAAGAGGGGGCGCCCAGGCATCCCATTTTTCAAGAGGGGGAGCCAAAAGCCCCCCATTTTGCAAAACATTACAGTGTGTTTCACCGTGTTTCACAAAAAGGGGGCTGTGGCAAAACGTTTCTCTAGGCGCCCCCAGTCCCAGGAGCATGGGAAGCGTCGGGGTGTCCCCGTGGAACACTGGAAAAAATAACGGCAAGTTAAGGCTGGAATTTGGAGAGCAGAGACTGGTGAAGCATCAATCCCAATAAAAGTTTCTAGCAACGGAACTAGTCCCCCACAAGATTTCATTCCATAGAGTAGTTACAAGAGAAGAAGGATCCTAAGAGCAAAAATGGTTACCAATGGCAAAGGAACAAGAAAAAGGGATCAAGGCAAAGGATGTTTGCCCAAAGATCATGGAATTTCTACAGTAAAGAGTGTACTACACATTATCCCGATATATTGGCTCTCCCTAGCCAGCCTCCCCAAGCAAATCATATGCAAGATAATAAGGTTATGCTTCTCCTATCTGTGGAGAGGCAACAAAGAAGAGGGGGGACTTCCACTTGTGTCCTGGGATCTCTTTCAAAACCAAAGGGCACAGGCCGATGGAGCATCAAAAACTTGGGCTTGTTTGAAAGAGCCCTAGCAACAAAAGGAGCATGGAAACTCATCACTAAAAACAGACTTTCTGAAGAGATCATAAAAGCAAAATATATAGCACCACTACCTATGGAACACTGGCTAAGGAGCACCACCAAATCCCACAGATCAGGATCCAATTTCAGGAATGCTCTCATTTCCTCTTTCGACATAATCAGTAATTATCTTTATTAGCAGATTGGAGATGGGACCATATCCTAACACTCTTTTAAATGGCAGTTCCCCTCACCCATGCTACCCTTGACCAAATTTAGTTGAATAGCTATGATATGGGATTGTCAGGGGTGGAAGCAACTCAATAGATGGACTTCATCGTCCAACTTACTCAGGCAGGCATCAAACTAAGAGAGGAGGCAGATAGAATACTCTGGAGGCAAATCCATCTCATGGCACATATTCAGTTAGGGTTGGCTACTTGACTCAACACAATAGCCAGGATAGAGGTGATCAAAATTGTTTGTGGCTTAAAGTCTGGAAAGCATCTGCCCTTCCCAAAACTAAAGTTTTATCTTCGCTGGCTCTACACAACTCAACTTTATCCTGGGACGACCTGCAACACAGAGGTTGGGAGGGGCCAGGCAGATGCCCCCTGAGTGAGGAATACTCGGAATCACTATCCCATCTCTTCCTCCAATACCACTTCCCAGAGGAGGTATGGGCTGCTGCATCAAGACTTCTAGAGCACAGGTCGTCTTGAAAAAGAGCAGACCCAAACCAAGTTCTGGAAAAAACTAAAATGGCTAGACTCAACCAAAAATTGAGATCAAGCCCTTGTTAGTCAGCTCATAGGATCCACAGTGCCTAAATTTAAGCTCTCAAGGGTTCTCTCTCCCCCCATCAGAAATATGTCCAGATCTCAAGGATACTGAGATGGAGCCTCCAGGGACAATCCGGGAGATAATGAAGCAGGAGGATGGCTTATTCTTCCGAATAATCAAAAGATCTCCTTTAAACTAGGTCTCAGAAGGGGATCAAATAATGGGGCAGAGATCTTGGCAGCCAGCGCTCTCATAGATATTGTTCTGAAGAGAGGGGTCATGGAATTGGATTTTCTGTGAGATTCCAAAATCATCATTCGATGGCTCCAGGGCACTCCGAACACAAACAGCACTCTTCGTCAGATGAGTGTGAGGAACACAAGGGACAAGATCACAGAACTCAACAGCATTTCCTTTGCATGCATTTGAATATGCAGAGCAACAATTTGGCAAAGGCTGAGATCCAACTGGACCCAGGCAGCTTGCACATTGAGACCTCCTGCGGACAGGTTAAAATCATAACCACAAGAACCATCTTTTGATCAGAATTCTGAGATTCTGTTTTGATAAATCGAATATCATAGAAGATCATAGAATACCTCAGATTTTCTTTTGATAAAACTCTGCGAACTGGCATATAGTATCCTCCGAAAATGGCAGCATGACCAACTTTTGTGGTCACTTTTTGGATATTAATAGAATTTGACTATCTTATCTTATCTTATCAAGGGCTTTCGGCCGGTGCAAATGTAATTTTCACATACTAAAAGGAGTAGACATTTTTCCATAAAAGCTGCAAAAGCATGAAGCAAAATTCATATAAATTTCAGTGTTGGTGCAACCCAGCCCAAAATGAATAAAACAAGTCCCGGGTGATTGGTTCTCTAGTGAGGATGATGGCTGTTACACCATACACCGGGTTCCAATCTAGGGGAGGTTTCACCCGCGTTGTGGCCAGATGCAAGTCCTAGGCGATGTTGATGGAACCAACAAAAAAACCTGTCATTGCATCTTAGTAGATCACCCCTCGTGGGCCACTGAATCTGCGGAGGCAGACTGTTGGTAATGATGAAAGGACATTTTTTTAAATAGGCATACAAGATATAGGATCACATACATTTACAAAAGGCTCTGTGAAAATTGAACCGGCCACCTTAGGAACTCGGACCAATCAACAAATCTACTTTTTTTCCAAATACAAGCAACGCCCTCACGAGCTGTCGATGATGGCCTTAACAATGGTGGTGTAAAAAAAAATATCGAAGTCGGCCTCGCAGAATAATTATATACACATTCAGAGAATTTAATGGTGGCCCGTTTTTTCATTTTCGCTGATGTACCGTTTAATACCTGGGCTTTTGTGGGTTTTGGGTTTTTATAATTTTTTGTGTAGAAATGAATGGCGGAAAATGTACCTCGGCTTGGAGATGCCTGTATGCTGACCGGTATTGGTGAGAACATCCAGAAATTCCTCCACAGGAGCTTCGGCCATGGTTACAATCTTCCTGCAAAGAGTAAAAATTGAAATCCAGCCAACTTATTTCAACTTTTGCAGAAGCAATGGCCTCGATATATGTCAATAGCAGTATGAGTATCAATTTTAAGAACGTACTCACAAATTAAACGCAAAGAATCTGTATTATGAAAATAAACATATAATTTATTATCACGAAGGGATATTTTTCTATTTATATATTTTTGGTGGTACACAGTCGAGTGTGTTTATTCTCTAAACATGTTTGTAGGAGGCCGTCAAGATCCAAAGTAAGTAATGGGGGTGCTCCGATTTCTTGATATGATTTATTGCGTGATCTGCTTTATGGATTTGGTGGTAGTAATCGTGCAGGATTCTTCGACCAAATCAAAAACTTTATTCTTCAGAAAACAAAAGTAGATATCATAGTAAATTTAATGGGGGTAGTCGTGCAAGATTCATCGATCACAGGACAGACAAAACATGACATAAAGTAAAGAATCTTGGAAATGCAGGTCAATCCACGTTAAAAGTCGGAGAAGTGCTCCGAGTTTCCAAGATGCTCATTATTATGAAATGACAAATTATTACAAAGTGGATATTGATTACGGTAACCCACTAAACCCAAAGGGCACCACTGTCGGTCATTTAAACATGAATTTCTATGGATACACTGTAGAGATTTGTTACGTCAACCCACGGAAATTCACTGTCACTATCTATCGGGAATAAGACTTTTTACTATTCCATTGGTTGATCATGGAATTGACAAAAACGATCCAGGTCCCAGTGTTGGGTATATATTTCTTTGTACATTTCAGGATCTTCGTCACTGTCTTCATCCTGTTGTAGCACATATCTGGTTCTGATCACCCAATGATGTCTTTCTCTGATAAAAAACATTTTATATTCATTTTCAGAACACTACTCAAGATTATGAACATTTCCTGTAAATCTTCTTTGTGGAAACATAAACATTCTTGCAATGTCTATTACGTCAGGATGTATGGCACTTGAATTTAATCCGAATTTCATCCACCAGCCCAAAAGCCAATCTGGTTCAGGGAATGAAACAAAAGACACAGAGAATTTGATCATACAATAATAATATCTGTACCTATATGTCCATAGACAAACATTATCCCACATGGCTTTATACCCACATGGCTTTATATTGGAAATAATTTATTTCAAACAATCTTTCATGTGGATCTTGATTTGGCCATGACTGTAAAGTTCTCATTCTGTTAATCTGGAAGAAATTCCATGCTGGAGTTTGATGCGATGTTTGAGTTTGCTAGCAAAACCAATTTCTGTTGGCAGACTTGATTCTAGTTAGGTCTCCCATTTCTACCAGTTTTTGACGAGATGCAATAGTAGATGCTTGATGCATCTGACCAATCACATGTTGTGGAGGAATAACATGAATACTAGTATTTCTCGAAAAGCCTGGTAGTCCAGACTCCACACCTTCTGAATATCTCAACTGCCATTGAGGAACCCAATTTTCTTTATATGTTTCCAAGTCTGTATTATCATCTAGATACTCAGTAGAAGGAGTATTTGTGTAATCATCCCAAGTATTTATAATGATCATGCTCTTAGAACAGTAAGCAATTTGAGCATGTGACTCAAAAATGAAAGGTAATTATTTTCTTTTGGGAGGATAACCATTTATGCTTGGTAGAGTGATGAAATATCCTGGTTCACCTGTAGAACTTTGATAGGAACCATGTGATTCTACAACATATAGAAATGGTGTTCCAAGAATACAATCTACGGGTAAATCTATTAGCAAATATTTCATTCCTAAGGCATATTCATCAAACAGTAGGATGCCTTTAGGTATTTCAAAATTCATATCTGTATTTACATTTCCCAGTCCTATTGCAGAATAATTGTTGGGAAGCCAATATTTAGCAGGAATCAAATCTTTATGCACTAAATTCATGTCTGAACCAGTATCTAATAGTGCATTTAATCAAAAAATTTAACCATTGATTTCCAACTTGATTTTTACCTGATATTTTTGGAATTTTATGGGCAAGATTTTCATAGTTGTCAACCCTTGGAGGTGGGTTGTTGTGTTTGGATTCTCATAGGGAGCATCTTCTAGAGGAGGAATGGAATCCAATCTTTCTCTGATTTCTCTAATCTCTTGCCTTGCCCAAGAGTCAATTTTGAAGCTATACTCAGCTTCTTCTTGCATTCCTCTGATTTTCTCTTTTAAATCTACAACCTCTATTTTTAAAAGAAGCATTTCTTTAGCTAAATCTGTCATAGATTTGTTCTGCAGCTTTGTTTCTTTATTGTATTTGATAAAAGTTTTGTTATTTTTATCAAAAGAGGCTTCTATGAACAAAGGTTCTCTTCTTGAAGATTCAATGATCTTGGTTCTTTGTTATGATTTGACCATATTGAGAAAAGTTTCAAGAAGCGAAGTTTTCATGTCGCCCTCTGGTAAGGCTTTGATCTGTGCTAACATTTGAGCTTCTTGATCACCTGTACCATTAAACATACAAACTTTTATCTTTTGTCTGAAATTAAGTTCTGATTCAGAATCAGAACTGTTTGAGCTGCTTTGACAAGAGCAAAAATTATGATTTTTGCAATTGCAATCTTGATTTATCAATATTTCTTCTTCTGAACTATATTCAAATTCAGAAGTACTAGCAGACTCTGAACAACATCCTTCTTGAAGAAGATGAACTTCTTCTCTTTTTGGGAATGGATGATGTGGGCACTGGTTTGTTTCATGGTCATAGGCCCCACATCTGTTACAATGCAATCTTAAGGCCAATTGTTTTTTGGCCTGTGTTTCTTTAGCTTTCTGCTCAGAAAGCTTTCCTTTTGATTTTTTTTGAGGCGATATTTTCGGACAATTATGTGCAATATGTCCAGACTTTCCGCAGATCCAACATTGTATTTGTTGTTTGGCCTGATGGGAATGAGTTTTCAGTTTGATGTCCTCAGGCACATAATAATGTGTTTTTGGCCTGTATCTATATTTATACTTTTCTCTCTTATTTTCTTTGAATTCTTTCTTCTTTTTTCTTTTCTTTCTGGCTAGATCTGTAATGTAAAGCCCATACTTTTCACAGATAGATTTCTGATCAGGAAGATGAGATAGTTTATATACAGAATTGTGGACTTTCATATTTACACATAAGCCAATCAATGCTTTGGTGATGAGAGAATAGATTTCTCCCCAAGTGTACATCTCATAGGGAAGTCTAAATACTTCTTGCATTTTCAGATATTCAACAAATTTACTCGGGATTGCAACCAAGTAGACTTGTTTCCAGAGAAGATTTTGGCTATCTTGGACTTCAAAAATCCTTTGAGTCCAAATCTTATGGAATTCTTCATATTCGGACATTTTTCTGCACTTCATGTTCATAAGGATTAACTCATGCTTATCTGCCAATTCAGATTCAGTTCCACACCAATGCTCAAGAATTGCAGTGGTTAGGGCTCATATCATATTGTTATGAGGAGTCCCATCAGTGTGGTAAACTATGTCTCCTTGTTCATCTCTTAAAACTTCAGACTCCATTTTAGTAATCATAATAGGAGAAGAAATCACTTCCCACCATTTGCTTAGAGTGCCTATAAAGCACTGGATGATAGACTTGCATGCTTCTACCTCTGATTTTCCTTTCATGCACATTATTTTGTAGGAGACATACATTATATCTATCATTTGTCTTATTTGAGCAACAGACAAACTGTCAATGTTCCACTCTTGGAACCAGTCTTCAGCAAATGTTTGACTTTCGGGTGGCTTCCCTTTTCCCATTAGGTCAGGTGCTGGAGGTTTGTTGGTATGATGAGGGAGATTTTCATAGGCAGGTTGTTGGATAGATACCAAGGATAGATGTTCTTTAGAAGATGATTCTGGTGTCTCTTCTTCTGGAGGAAAATGAAGTGGAAATTTCTTTTGGATTTTTGTCTCGGATGGTTTATATACAGGAGACAAAATTGAAATGGATGAATTTGGAATGATGAAGGAATCAGGGATAGGTTTATCATGGACATTATCCTTCTGTTTGATTTCTGTCAGTGTCTTTTCCCATTTTAGAGAAAGCTTCTCCTAAACCTTCCATTAACTCTTCATGGTTTCTTAAGGACTCTCTAGATTTAGAAGATATTTCAGATAGAGTAGAGTCCAATTTGTCTTTGACGTCTGTGACCTTATCTTGAATTTGATTTACAGAATGGACAATAGTGTTTGTAGAAACTTGTAGATCTATGATCTATCCTTTTCTAGCATAATCATTGGTCACAAAAGTATGAGTAGCCATGTCTCTTAAGGCAGTATTAGTCCAGTTTATTTGTTCTAATACAGACTGGACTCTTTTATCTATTCCAGAAAGCTGAATAGCTTCCTCAGAAAGCAGTAAAGGGACTGCTTTAACTTGTTTATTATTATCTTCAAGGACAATGCCCTTGAAGGGAGGAAAAGTAGAATTTGATTCTACAGTTTGACCTTCAATACTTTTCCATTTATGTTTGGGAGGAATTTCTGAACTTTCTCCCATCATCTGGACTTCAACCTTTTGACTCAATTTCTTCCATTCATAGAAAGAAATCTATGTGTTGTTGTCAGATACATATTTTTGCAAATTCTGGGATAATCTTAATTTTTCCTTATCTGACGTGGCTGAGTTGAATTCATTTGTCTCAGGATTTGTGAACAAATCCAAGTTTCTTATATGGATCCTTTCTGACACCCTTTCATAACAGAATGAAATTTGTGAATTTCATCTACAGATGGTCTTTGTATATCATTGGGTATAGGATTCTGAAGTAGATGCAGTACTTTCTACAGTATTATTTACAGATCTAAAACATATTGGAGAATCCATTATAGTAGAGATTACTATGACTGCACAAGAAAGCAACGCGTTTAAACTTAGTCTTCCCTAAAGAAGATTCAGTTAGGCTCCTGGCCGACTGCTCAAGCAGAAACTAGTAACTCTGTCCGGAAGTCGCAGAAGTGGAAACTCTGTCTTTCAAGAGCCCGAGACTTTTGATACGACTTCAAAGTGAATCGCAAGAGTGGAAACCCTGTCTTTCATAATTAAAGTTTGTTTCTGGAAAGATTATGTCAGGATTTCTTTCAGGCCAATGGAATAATAATCTTGGCCTGTGTAAACAGAAGTATTGCTGATTATTTCCAATGTTGTCCATGTTATCCCAGATTAGATCAATGTCATGGAAAATGTATGTCAAAGCATTTTGTGCTTCAACTGCCTTTTCAGTGGCCCTAGAGATTATGGGAGCCAAAACATTTGAAACTCTTCTTCCCCTTACTTCTGGTACTAGATTTGAATAAGCGAGCTGGGTTGTTTGGGATGAAATCTTTGTACTTCTTAGTTCCCAGTGAGGTCTCCATTATGATTCATAAGTTTCCCAATTTAAGGAATCAGGAATATTAACCAGGACTTCTGAGCCATTTTTGAGCTGTACAGAAATTATCAGACAAAGATTTTGTAAATGCTCTCTACTCAAAAAGTCAGGGATAGAGTTATCAGTTCCTTTTATATGTTCAATGGAGAAATCGAAATTGCTAAATAGAGCCTGCCATCTAGCAAATTTAGAATCTCCAGAAGACTTTAAATCTTTATTTAGAACTTTGTTCATAGCAACAACATTTGTTCTTAAAATAATTTTTTTGTAAATCAAATAGATTTCAAACTTTTGAATAGCATTTAGTGCAGCTTTAATTTCTTTATCCAGGGTTGAATAGTTTTTTTCTGCTGCCTGCCAGAGTCCAGAAGCGAACTGAATAATTTCTTCTTTTTTCTTATGCCCTTCATTTCTGACCTGTTTGAGTACTACTCCCCAGCCAATGTTACTGGCATCTGTCTCAACTATCTTGGGAAGATCATCATCAGAAATATAGAGGATAGGAAGGTTTTTTGCTTTGGACTTTATATTTCTCACGGCTTGTGTGTGTGTGCTTCTGTCCAAGGACTTGGGTCCTTCTTTAGTCTATCATTTAATATTTTTTTGTCTTGAGCACACCCTTTGTAGAAATGGTTGATGTAGTTTAGACTACCCAAAAATCTTTGTAACTGAGTTTTATCAGTTATCTTATCAGGAAACTTGTCTGCAAACTCTACAGCATGTGTCTGTAGGGTCAGTCTCCCATATTTTATTGTATGGCCTAAATATTTAATTTCAGTTTTAAATAGTTCAAGCTTTTTCTTGGAGAAGACTAGGTCTGCTTGCTTGACTATTTGTAGAAATTTCTTCAAATGCTTAAAATGTTGATCTATTGATGAGGAAAAAATAAGTATGTCGTCAATATAAACAATAAGCCAGTCAAAATATGGCTTAAGAGCGTTATCCATGACCCTTTGGAATTTTGATGGAGCATTTTTTAGTCCAAAAGGCATCACATTCCATTCATAATGTCCTGCTAGAACATTGAAGGTTGTCTTAAATTTATCTTCTTCTTTAATAGCCACTTGCCAAAACCTGGATTTTAAATCAAACTTTGAGAATATCTTTGCACCAACAATTCTTGTGACCAAACCGGTCTTATTTGGGATAGGGTATGTATCATTAGCTAAAACTTTGTTTAAGGGATTATAATTCACAACTAGTCGTGGAACGCCTCTTATTTGCTCAGAATGTTTATTTACATAAAATCCATAGCAATTCCAAGGACTAGTAGATTCTCTAATCAATTCCTTTTTGAGTAAGCCCTTAATTTCTTCTGCACATAATTTTTGGTACTCAACATTCATGGGAATAGCCCTACTTTTGCATGGTTTCCCTTGATAATCTTCTTTGTATGGGAGAAAAACTTCATGTTTCTTTTGTTTCCAGAAAGCTGTAGGGTTTTCAGAGCAAACTGAGTCAATAAATTCTTGTTTTAGCAAAAGAATTTTTTGTTGCATTGTTTCTCTACCCAGTTGTTCATTTGTTCTAGTCCCAGTTTGGAATTCTTTCAATTCTTCTATTTTGAGAATCTTATTTATGATAGTCTATACCATATCAGAAATTCTGGGAGTAGAAACAAAGGGTAATTTTATAACAATTTTCCCTTTCTCAGAAGGAATGCTGGTGAAATATCTAGGTTTATCTTTTGTCACCATAGTAGACCCATGAGGAGAGACAACTACAAGAAAAGGTGTCCCAAGGATGCAGGGTATAGGAATGTCTACTAAAAGAAATTTTAATTTCAAACAATATTCTCTGAAGCAAAGAATAGCTTCAGAAATCTGGAAGGAAATTTCTGTTGGGATATTCCCTAATCCAACAACGCTCGCTTGAGTTTTTTGCCAGAGAGTTATAGGAATAATGTCTTTATGTAACAAATTGAGATCAGATCCTGTATCTATCAATGTCTTCAATTGAAAAGGTATCCCTTGGATTTTTAAATCAATGAGGACATGGAATTTCTGGTGCTCAATCTGAAGAGTTTGATCCTTCTAATGTTCTGTGCTTGAATTTTGTTCTTTGATAGATTTTTTCAATATATTTATCTGTTTTCCAAGATCGAAGATGGAAAGAGTTTGGACAGAACAACAGACAAGGGGTATTGTTTGTGGCTTCAGAGTCTTTTCTGAGCAGAATTTTGGAAAGATTGTTTTCTGATTTTTCCATTCATACAAGGAAATGAATATTTTTTCAGTATCCATAAAATCTTTCCATTGTGTGGCTAGCTGCACCTTTTCTTTATTTGAAGTAGTTCTGGCAAAAAGCTCTGCTTTTGGATGAGTAAATAGATCCCAGTTTAGCATCTCTTTCATCCATTCAGGTTTGACTTTGGTTTTATTACAACCTTTCAATAATGAAAGAAATTTTTGGATTTCAGGAATTGATGGTCTTCTGATATTTTCAAGGATAGAGGCTTGGCATCTTTGATTTATTTCTGTACAAGAATTTGTTTGTATCACCAGGACATGAGAGTCATGGGGAAAAGGAAAATCGGAACATTGTGGATGGGGACATGGTTCTTTAGAGGTAGAATTTGGAGGAGGAAAGTTTATACGAGGATTATGGTTAGCATGTTCGAAATGCAGTTTTTCTTCTTCTTTAAATGTTGAGAGTGTGGATAAAGTAACAAGTTTTCCATAGTCTATGCATTGGACAGCAAAGGGAACATGACCAACTTTATTTGCTAAGGCATGGAGTGAGGCATGTAAGCAAAAGGATGCAGAAGAGGTAGTAGGATTTTTGCAGGATAGAGATCTTTGAGGAAAAGAGATAACTGCAGAGGATGCAGATTCTTTTATTTGAGTAGATGTAATGGCTCTTGGGACTGGTGCTTTGGGAGTATCAATAACCCAATCAGTGGGAAAAGAAAGATTTTCCCATCTTATAATCTGATGTTCCATTTTTTGATTTAATGGATCTGTCAACACCAGTGTACTGGATTGAGAAGTTTTGCTAGGGGTATGTAGAACTGCAGGGAAAAGAGTGTTAGTATGTCTAAATCATCCCCTAGTTTGGATTGATATGTTAGTTCTGGTTTGACACATATCAAATCCGGTTGTTTTGATTTGGAGCTTTAAAATATCTCCAAGATTTTCATCAAAAGTATAAGCAAAGAAGTTTGGATAACAGTCAAAATATATAGGCCCATTTGAGAGAGGGGCTACAATCCCACCAATTAAGGAATCAATAAATTTATTGCGAGTCATATCACTCACAGTGCATAGGACATAAGCATCGATTCCTTTATGGACCAAAGGACTAATTCCCACTCTGATGCATCCAAAATGAAGATAATTTGTGCCATGTTTCTTGGCCTCATTTTGAATTTCCTTAGTGTTTATCAGAGAAATAGTCTGATTGACATCACTATTTTGTTGTATTCTGCTTATAGATTCTTTTACAATTACCCTGGTTACAGCCTTAAGATGAAACATATTCAGATCTTTATAAACTTGGCTTGGGGCTATAGGAGGTAATTTCTAGGCAGCTTGAGGTTGTGTCTCAACTTCTTCAATACTAGCATAATTTATACTATGAGATCTATTGTGTGCAAACATAGATTCTAGATTATTTACAAAATCTCTTCCAGAAGTACTTTGGTCTTCGGCATTTTGAATTTCTCTGAAAGAAACTGAAGGAGAATCCATAGTAGAGGTTACTATAACTGCACAGGAAAGTAGGGCGTTTAAACTTAGTCTTCCCTCAAGAAGATTCAGTTAGGCTCCTGGCCGACTGCTCAGGCAAAAACTAGTAACTCTGTCCGGAAGTCGTAGAAGTGGAAACTCTGTCTTTCAAGAGCCCGAGACTTCTGATACGGCTTCAAAGTGAGTCGCAAGAGTGGAAACCCTGTCTTTCAAGGGCCCGAGACTCTTGATGCGGCTCTGGATTCTTAAAACACTTAAAATACACACAGAGACTATATAAACAGAGCGAATAGATTTTATTAGATCAAAAGGTCTCATATCATACCCGGCTTGAAATGGCGTATGCAGTACTTTCTACAGTATTATTTACATATCTAAAACATACTAGAGAATCCATTATAGTAGAGATTACTATGACTACACAGGAAAGCAGGGCGTTTAAACTTAGTCTTCCCTAAAGAAGATTCAGTTAGGCTCCTGGCCGACTGCTCAGGCAAAAACTAGTAACTCTGTCCGGAAGTCGCAGAAGTGGAAACTATGTCCTTCAAGAGCCCGAGACTTCTGATACGGCTTCAAAGTGAGTCGCAGGAGTGGAAACCCTATCTTTCAAGGGCCCGAGACTCTTGATACGGCTCTGGATTCTTAAAATACACACAGAGACTATATAAACAGAGCGAATAGCTTTTATCAGATCGAAAGGTCTGATATCATACTCGGCTTGAAATGACGTTATGGCTCTGATACCATTTGTAAGCTTGATGCTTTTCAGAGGCTTCCTCTGTCAGAGAATGAAGCTTGAAGATTGCTTGTCTCATGTGCTTGCTTCCTTCTGCTATTTGACCTTCTTCTTCTTGCGACTTTCAACATAACCAATCCAGCTCTCTTAGCGAACCTCGAGCATGATCCTTATGTGAACCCCACCTCTTGGCCTTATGTGAACCTTCCAGTGACTCCTAGCGAACCTTCAAACAACCCAACACCTACAATCTGCCCTTAGTGGCCTCCTTGCCTAGCGGGACTTACTACCGGTGCTATTCAGGACCTAAGAGAAGCTCGGCAAAGCCACCTTCCGAGAACTTTATCTCCAGGATGAGAGAACCTTATCTATCTTCTTGAGCGAACTTCGGCAAAGAATCGTTCAAGGAACACTGAATGCAATAACAGGCAAATAGAATCGAGAACCTTATCTCTAGGATGAGAAAACCTTATCTATCTTCTCGAGCGAACTTCGACAAAGAATCGTTCAAGGAACACTGAATGCAATAACAGGCAAATAGAATCGAGAATCATAGCATGCACATAATACAGAGACAATACTCAGAGAACATTACACGATTGCAGAAGTCTTTCTTTATATTAATAACAGAGCAAAATATGCCAGGGTATTACAAATGAGTAGGATGCTCAGAGCAAGATGCTTGTATTCACTCACTGACTCAAAGAGAATGACTCAAAGTTCTGATAGGAGGGAGCTTAGAAGACTCGGACCAATTTACACAAACTGACTGACTCTCCAAAATATGATTGACCCCTTTGAATGAGTTCCTCATCTCCTTATATACAAATTTTTGGAGACGGGAATCATTTCAAGAAAAGACTAGACATGACTTCTGACCCTACATGTCTACTACTAGATCTACTTGGTAGCATTCTTTGTTTTTTTTCCCGGTTCAGTGGAGCTTGCATGGCCTTTGTAGTGACGCTTTCCGTGCATGTCGTAAAAGAGTAAGGAGTCAATTTCTTTAATTTGTTGAAAAAGCATACCTTACTTGAGTGTTATGTGTTATGCGGGGCAAATTCTACTAAAAGTTGTGATTAAAGCTCGGTTAAAAGGGACTTGGATCTTCTTGGATGGATTTGGATTTGTAATTTCATTTGTAGATTTACTAAGGACTTTTTTTTTTAATGGATTTGTAATTCCATTGGTAGATTGATTAAGGACTTTTTTAAAGTTTATATTTAAGGAATAAAAACATTGTTGTGAAGTAATATGTTTTGGTCTTTGGATGTGTCAAAACACTTTGGTTGTTTTTTGTCAAACAAGATGAAAAGTTTATGTTGAAAAAGCATTGAGTGTATTACACAATGGGTAGAATCCCTAGGGTTTCCTATGTAATTTTGGGCATTTTTGGAACATATCTCGACCTAATTGAAGATTCCATTTGCCATGAGTTGAAGAGGTTTTTTAATTTATGCCCCTACAAAAGGGTTTTCCTTAGTGTTCACATCTCCAAGGATTTAAAAGTGTTTGTGTCCATTTGGGCAAGTGGGTGTGTTATTCGATAGCTAATGCAATATATCAATCCCCCAAACCTTTGTTTCAAGTGTCAAAGTCCTCATCACAAAATAAAACATTGTCATTTGTTGGTGAAATCTGCCCCCCCTACACCTTCAATGTCTAACCCAACTATAAAGGGTGCACACACCTAGTGGCATGTAGACAAGGATGGATGAATGTAAGTGGTAAAAAAAGGAAGACCCACCAAACCCAATAATCCTAATCCATTGATCAACCCCAAAAGATAAACTTAGTTCTACGTCCTTCCATGGATCCAACCTATAAGAAGCTTGATAGCTTCGTTGTGGCTAGGGACCAATCTAGCAATTCCCAACCCATTGCTCAGTGTGAGAGGAGGTGATGAGCCTAGTCTCCACTCTCGTAGTTGGTTACTTCTTAGAAACATGTGTGCAACAACTCTCATAAAAATCCAATACATAGAAATTTGAATGATTATATCATGCCCCATGCATGAATTATGAATTACCCAAACCCCTTTAATGCTTTATTCGAGTGGGAAGATAAGGAGATGGATTTTGTTTTTAAAGGTACCCAGTCAAGGTGATATCATGAATATTCGAGGGCTCTTTCACCCCTATTGCAAATCCATGGTTTGAAGAGTAGGAGATGATGTTTATGGGATTGGTATTTTATGTTTACAATAAGTTAAAGTAACTGGGGTTTTGCTTAATTCAACCCTTTAGATAATTTGGCTAAATTCTACTTCTTTTTTCACTAACCATGATGAAGGAAGAGGAGGAGCTACAACTCTTGTGTCGCCAAAAAGAACACAAGCCATTATCCAATACAAGGTAGACCATATTGATCATGTTGTATGGATTTTATTTGATTTCAAAGGCCATTTGTTAGGCCTAGCTAATATATATGTGCAAATGATGTTGGCAAAAGAGCATACCTCTAAGATTGGAATGCCTAAGAACTCCTTGAAGCTTACTAGTTGTTTTATGGTGATTTCAACAATGTGGAAAGCCAAGAGGACATGGAACGTCTTCTCCCTGTGTGAATGCCCCCAAGGAACAATTGACCTTGAATGGATTCGAAGCTAGACTCAAAACTGTTGAAATATTGTGTAACTACAAAGAATATTCTTATACCCTTTTGCAGAAATCCTAAATGTAATATGCAAATTAAGAAGTCTGCCCCTAGGCAAATTAAAGTGGTTCTAACTACCTAGAAAGAGAAGTTGGCCCTGTTAGTGAAGAGACACCTCCTTTCAACGCTTGCTAGTTTGTATAAATAAAGGAAGCTAGCGCCTCATTTGTTCACTCACTCAGCTCACTCATCTAGTGCGCAAGTATTGAAGGGAGCTGGAGTTACCAGTTGTCGGAAGAAGGAAGAGAGAGAGGCGCATTGCTTGGGAGAGGATATTCTCTAGTGTT
>ML833580.1:32795-47746 GCA_009831015.1 Picea engelmannii
GGATAAAATAATAAAGGAGGGATAAGGGGCATTAACGGCGGGAGGATAAGAAGGTAATAAATGAGTTAGGTAGGGGGATAAGGAAGGGAAGGAGGTGGACGGGAGGATTCTACGGGAGGTTGGGGGGATGGATTTTGGGAGCTCTAGATTTACAGAGAGAAGTGAAATTATGGAGTAGGATTGTATCAGTGCACCGGGGTTGCTGGAGGTTTTGGGCACGGGGGCCAGGATATCCGTTGATATCCTAGAGCTAGGGAGTTACCTAGTTGGCAGGGAGGAACTAGGTTTTGGGCAGTGTTTTGCAGAAGCGGTCAAGGAGGCAAGCGGCAGACAAACGGAGGTTAATAGCATCAGGTTCAGGTATTATTTCAAATTATGCATTGTTTTAATCTCTTATAAAAATTTATTATAATTGATAAATTTGTAGGCGAATGTGCTAAATTATAGAAATTTCTTGAATTTCATTGTTATGTTGTAAATTAAATAGTTGTTTATTTAATTTGGCCCCTTACAATCTTCGATTATTGATGAATTTTATAGGCTACCCTCTGAATATGCCACATTATCTCTTGTGTAGCTTGTACAAGATGTCTAAAAGATTCAAGTGTGAGAAGGCTGATAGCAGCCTTTTCCATCACGGCTTGATCAAAGTCCTTGTCGCCCACCATTTGAGCCTTAGCGGTGACTGTTGGCAAGCCTTCCTATCTAGGAATGGCTTCACCACTCCTGAGTCTGCCCAAGTGGATAAGGTTGTCGTTACTGAAACATTGGTTGGATCGGCCGTGCCACTTCATATCCTTCTACCCCTTGTCAAACCCTCGGATTGCCCTGACATAGACCTACCCGATACCGTGGCCGACCCATGCACTAAAGAAAATACTAAGGCTGTCAAGAGGCCTGTGAGGAAGAAAGACAAAAGTGATACTATTGTCAACGGTAAGGGGAAGAAAAATGCTCGATGGATATCGAGATGTGCTACGAATAAACCCAAGCCAAACATTGACCAGAAGCCAATAGTGTTGAGCAAAGACTCGGACTCCGAAATTGAATGTTTCTTGACTAAGGAATGCCCCTATTCTCATGGCCTCTTCTCTATGGAAACCTATGACTATGTCTCTAACTTACCTCCGTGCCTCAAAAACGATCCTAAATTTTCGGGAATTAAGATTCACAATGAAACCCATGGTAAATTGAAAGAACCCTCGCATGTGATTCCGAAGCCCAATCAATCACCATGTACCCAATGCAATGCCTGGCTAGAACATTATTACACCGACGTTCCCCTATTGCAATCAAAGATCAAATCGTTAGAAGAATGGGTGGCAGTCCTGTCAAAGGAGAACGACAGGCTACAAGCCAACGAGAAGAAACAAAAAACCATCGGTTCAATTGTCTTTAGAAATGTCGAAGCAGCAACGGCCTTTGTCAATTCAAAATTATCATGACTGAGTTGTTTTCTGATTGCCCAGGTATGTATTTCCATATTGATTTTGTTTTATGAGTTGGTTTGAATTAATATAACCGATTGGATTTGTTTTCAATAGCTCTGTTTGTTTTGATAGATTCAAAATGATTCTATTACTTTCGTTTTACCAAAATAATTTCGTTATGAATCATGAGTGGGAAATTTGTTTGCTAAACTCAGACACAACTATGATTTGGATTGATACGATTTTGTTGTTTCTAGATTATGACGGCTCTGAGTTGGTTCAATTTATTTCTTATGGTTTGATTTTGAGATGATTCTGTATGCTTCAATTAGCATGGTCTTTTACATATGCAATGCATCAATATCAGAGATTGGTTTGGTAAATACAATGCAATTTATTGATTCGAAAAAACAACTCTGTTAGTTTTGGATTTAAAAACGATTTTGTTAATTTCTGAGTCGACATAAAATATTACATTTATGAATGATTTGTTTGATCAGTTACATTTCGTGTCGATTGAAATTGATTCATGAAAATGATTTCATTGGTTTCGAATTGTCTAAATGATTGTGTCGGCCCCAAATCGTTTCGATTCATTCATATTTGACTCGATTCACGAACAATGTTGCATGCCTTGAATTAGCATGAGTTGCATTAGATTCAAAGTTAGATTTGATACGACTCTGTTAGTTTGGATTTAAACGATTCTATTGAGTGTTGGATGGACATATTATGTCTATATTAAATACTTATTAGAGAGTTGTTTGATATTCGTTTAAAGTCTGTTTTAATTGAAATAGATTCAAACAAGATTTCATTTGCTATTGATTAGCATAGAAGTTGTGGTTTAAGTGATTCGTTTTGTTTTCAATTAGCAATTAAAGATTTGAATATATTTCTGTTAGTTTTGATAGATTTAAAACGATTATGTTTTCAAATTAGACCAGCTACAGAATCGTGAAATTCTATAGCTAGTTCTAAAATTTAGATTTTTGTTATTTTTACAAATAAAATATCATCTAAACTTGTTTATTCTTGTCCACTTTCAGGTGCATACGAATTTCAATCACCAATGGGATATGCTATGGCAGTTTAGAAGATACTTTTGTGATATAGTTTTGTTATAGGTTGTTAGCTTTAGTCAGGAATAGAGACTTGGGAGATTATCCCCATATTTTTTGTAAATTGTTTTTAATAATTCCCACAGGGATGTTTTACCCTGTGGTCTTTAAATACTTGTTATTTTTTGTAAGGAACCCATCATCATCACGGTTGGGAGAACCAGACTATGGATTTATAATACAGACTGGGATCAAAGTTGATGTCTTGTAACAACTTTAGCTTTCAATATATCAAACTTTTATTTCAAGTTTTCTTCATATCAGTTTGCAATTAATTATCGACTACTTTAGCTATCGTAATTCGTTGCAGGTTGATGTAATTTGGTTTATGTATCGTCCATATCTGATTTCTCTTATTTTAAAGTACAACAATTACCTTGCTTCAATTTAATGAATTAAAGGTTTATCTCCTTCGTTAAATGAATCATTTCGTACAAATCTTTGCAAACAGATTTATCTAAATGTGATGATTTGTAAATTATAAGATTGTTGTAATTTTTTATGTCTTGTTTGTCCTATCATTTATATTTGAAGAGCACAGTTGCTTCCTATTTACGAGAAGCTTGTGGAGAATCTGGTGCGGGTTTTCTCCCACCAAACTACTAAATCAACTATTTCATACAAGACAAACTTGAAGCGTTACTTCAGGTTAGTTTGTTATTTGTTATTTGATACTTAATTTATTAGTGTTATTTAAGTAGTTTAGATAGATATATATATAGTTTAGATTCTTAGTTTCTTAGCTTAGATAGTTTTCAGTTTATTTATTTCTCATAAAATTATAAAAATCAAAAAACAATAGTTTCGTTGTCTTAGGACAGTTTACAAATGATTTTTGCAGGTTTTCATTTAAATCTGTAATCTGTAAATATTGTATATTTGTAATTGGATCTAACTCTGTTGATAATTGAACATTTAATTTTATAGAATTATTGCTATATAGCATAGATAATAGACTGTATATATTCAGTTCAAATTTGTTTATTAGTTTGATTTAATTTTTGTTTTCTTTAGATTAGTTCCTTAGTGTAGTTTTCTTTCGTTTTTCTAAGACTTAGATCGGCCAACGGGGCCGCTAAACCCGTCAGGGTGGATCATCCCAAACGGCTTGGGTTATTTAGACAACCCCGGACCGGATCCACTCTTCCAGTTGGCGAGTGTTTATTTTCGCCAGTCAACAAATGGCACTAGAAGGAGGGTTGACTGACAAGCTGGCCTTGTAGGAGCCTTTATTTTTAAATGTATTCAATTTCCCCCATGGCTCCCCAAATCACTGTGTTGGAACATGCTTTCAACTTCTCATTACTCGATGTTCCCAATGAGACAGTCTCTCGCTTGTCCAAACTCACCTTTGATGGTGGAGGCAATATATCTGCTAAAGACCACCTTAACAAGTTTTGGTGCAATTGCATCAAACATGACATCTCAGATTTAGGAGTTTTATGCAGACTGTTCGCTTTTACTTTTGGAGGTCGGATCAAACATTGGTTTGAATCCTTTCCAGCATGTCACATTTTTTATTGGTTTCAATTTGTAGATGAGTTTCTAGATGCTTTTGAAATTTATTATTTTGATCAATTATGTGAATAATTCCATACTTCGCTAATCAACAGCGATTCATCTTCAGAAGACTTTTTGACAAGAGTCTATCATATCCTCTGTAAAATTAATCTCGATGACGTGTCATTGGCATTAAATCTCTTCTATGATGCTTCCATCCCTTCCATCCAGTCATGTTCAATCACGAATGAAGAACCAATTGCAAATCCTATCACTCAACTGCAAGAACAATTATCTTCGCAAGAAGCGAAGGATCCTTCCGACAATGTTGAACAAGCTAGGGAGGTAGAATCTATTGACCAGGTTCTTATTGACAACCAAATTGGTTTTTCCTTTGAATCATTGTATTTTCAGTCTTCGAACAGTATGGAAGAAGATTCATTTCTGGCTCAAGATGAATATCCTCATTCTTTTAACTCATCCTCTAATCAACATTTGAAATCAGTCATTGAAGAACACTTAAGTGAAGAAAATCATCTTGAATGTTCTAGTACTCCTATGAAACTGATTAGAAAAGACGATATACAACTAGAAGAAGAAACCTTAAACCTTCATTCTCAAAATGAACTTTGTTCACGGGAAAGACTAGAGGTTTGTCACATAAATTTTGAATTATCTATCACACAAAAGGCAAATTCAGATGAACATATTATGTTGAGGAATTCATCACCAAAACAGAGTGAGAATTTTAAAGAAAGTGAAGAGAATTGTCCTGAGAATACCATTGTTGAGTATCATAGTTCAAGAGATTATTTTCATCTACTTATTTCTGATTCCTTTTATTCTTTATATCCTGATCTATTCCTGGATTCCGGTGGACTTGACATCTTACCGACAACATCCTACTCTTTTCCACCACAATCATATCCTTTCGATATGCTAAATTTTGGTGAAATCAATTCCAAACCTAGCATTGATAAACTTGGATTTGATGCTTGTTCACTTTCATCACTCACATGGGAAAAGGACATGTTGTGAGATGATTTTACACAGTTTATTGTTGAAAAAGACAATGTATTATATTTTATGGAGATCAAACATTCTAAGTTGCATATTCGTTCTTTAATTAGCTCGAATCTTAATGTTTATACTTCACACTTTGAAATGATCAATCTCATCGAAGGAAACATTCAAACCAATGATCCAATTGATTGCACGAATCCTCCTATGATGAGTTTCCCATTGATATATTTGTTTCATCAAAGTCATGGTTTGCATCCCCATTTTTGTGACAGGATCTTAGGATGGATTGAATATTCATATATATAAAAAAATCATAATAAAGACAAAGGTGAGCTTGCTTTCTTTTTACCTAAGTATCTTGAAGTAGGCGTGACATATTTCTTTTAGATCCTCCATGTGAAGAAATTAATGAACACTTAGAGAACTGTCAAGAGGATGGGGCATTTCAGCCTTGGCTGATGGTTATTCAATTTCCTCGTAATCCTGACAAGTTTTTCAAACCTACCTACCCTCACTCATGCCATTATGACCCTTATCACGACAAGATTTCGCAATGGCTGGAATATTCGTACAACAAGAATACCCAAGGAAATGGTAAGATCATGCTTACTTTGTTTTTAGATGATGATTATGAAGGTAAGTGTGGTATGTTTCTGTCATTTGTTGATATATTACCATTCTTATTAGTAATTATTGATCTTGTTTCCATTGCGGGATTAGAGTTACTCTGATGGCTGCATTGGAAACATGACTTCACGTAGTATTCTGGTTTGTTTAAAAGTTAGGGTAGGTTTAGGAATAGGTTTTTTTTCAGTTTTATTTCTCACTATTTCTCTTTTTAATAATGCAGTCATGAATGCAAGTGGGCGCACTACGAGAACCATAATATGGCTGTTGTCACGGAAATCCTCTTGATCCTTTTTCTCTTTACTTCTAGTTGAACGTTTATTTTCAAAAACGTAGTATCGTCATGAAAATCTTAAATGGAAAGTAAAGAGATAAATAAATCAACCCTAACCCAAGGTACCATGAGTAAGACTGCTTTCTCATCAACAGGATTTTCCTTTCTTCCTTTCAGTTTCCCAAGGGATTTGTTGCATGAGGTTTTCAGATGCACCTTCTGTACATATTTTCTTTTGTTTTTTTGTGTGGATTTCTTTGCTTTCAAATCTTTCTTCGCTGGTGTGTTTTGATTTCTCCCTTATGCTTATCAGTTTTTTCTTTTGGAAATACACATACCTAAATTTTTGAACTGTTCAGACAAGGAAAACAGAAAATTCTTTCACTAAAACGACTGCTAAAAAATTGTGTAAACATCAATTATATACTTCTGAAATTTACATCTATGTTGGCAAAAAATTGTTGTTTGAAAGAAGCTAACTGATTTCGATCTGTAAGTAAATCCTGTCACGATCATCTATTATCTTCTCACGTTGTCCATGTTCCTTAAGGGAACGACTCAAGAGATGTTTCCCTGCTTTAGAAGGTTGGTTCTGTAAATAAACCATCTTTGGATCTTAATAAAGGACAGTTCTAAAAAATTATGTTGAGGTCTGTAAAAAATATGTCAAAATATCATAATTTTCAGTGTCACCCCGCTCGGTTATATATCTTTAAAAAACAAAATAAATCATTAAAAGAGTTGTGGGAAGTGCTTGTAAACCCGTCGGGATGTTGAACAAGTCTGTTGGTAGCGGGTAAATGCATGCATGACGCCAAGACAACTTCATCGGGGTACTGAACAGGCCCGCTGGCAGCGAAGCAATGTCGGGTATATGAAAATTTGCAAATATGAAACCTCTAACCTTAAAATGTCCTTTATTCTGATCTCGAACTTCTTGGCAGGATACAGATATCAGAGTGGGTTAAATGGAAACCCTGTCGAGGCTATGGACGTCTGCTGGTAGCAGTGGCTCTGTCAACAGTATTGGAGATTTTATATTTAATATCGTGGCTCATTTATCTTAAGACTGTTATCAGTTTTCATCCTTTAAGAACTGCTGGAATATTTGATCAATGATGATGTTTAAAACAATTTTCTGGTTGTTTTAAGTTTGAATTATTCTTGTTATCCTAATCTGAATTTGTTCTTTTCGCAGAGATAACTGCTTCTACCAATGTGTCGCCATTGTTGACAGCCAATTTGCATTTTTATCCTATCCTTATAAGCTGCCTACACCAGTGTTTTGCAACCCTTGATTTTCATCCCAATCTTTGAATAAAGCGACACTATTATTTCGTGCATTTGCACACATGCCTTTGTTCTTGTTTTCACGACTGCAAGCGTGAAAACTTTGATTTCGAAGTCACATTAAAATTGTCATTGGATTATTATGGTACGCTTGTCTATGTGTTCATTGCATTTCCAATTTGATTATAGTCGCACAGTTGGAAAGACTCCAAAATCTTTACTCATTTGGCATTTTTGTTGTTAATATGATTTCAATTTTTATAAGATTGTGATGATATTATAATGATTGTCATTGAGTCCTTAATACATTGGTGGTTTGATGTTCTATAGTCTTTCATCGATTTCCTTGACACTTTGACGTTATGGTTAGACCCTTGGTGTAATCATTTCAGACAACACATATGTGATATGATCGAACCCTTGGTGTTGATTTCGGATCATTGTTTTCGTTTTAAAACTATGCAAACGCTATGCTTATGCAAATTTTTGGGTTGACTTACCATAGATTTCATTAATTGTTTGAGTGGCATTGTTTTTAACATATGCAATAGTGATTTGAATCACCATATGCGTCGTCGGTTGTACATTGGGAAATGACTGTTTTGCATGGGCTGATCTAGTTCCACCACCCTCGCACATTCGGGCATTAATTCCTTTCCTCTATCCTGAGTTAACTCTGTTGTTTTTGGGTAAGCCTGTGAGCTTTTCGATCCTGCAAATACCTTGTCCAAACCCTCTCCCGTCCACCCGGCTCACTATGTATTCCCGTCTATGGCACCTATGGTGCGCGTAGAGCCAAATGGTAGCCAAACACTCCTGTTGTTCGACAATGCTCGTAAGGATTTGGAAAATGGTGGCTAGCTAGTATTTATCCAAAGGTTTGAGGGTTTCAACCTTTCAGTTGCCCAAAAATCCGCCCTCACCTTCGATGGATACAGGGCTAAGGTCGGAGACATACAACTCGAGCTCAATGAGGAATTCATATGCTCAGCTACAGGACTACCAGCTACAGGCGAAAGGTGGTTTAAAAATTCCAAAGTAGACGAGGTGGCGTGGCCGCTATTATTCACATCAAGGAAGATTGTTTTATGTGATAGAGATATGCCTATCACTACCCTCAAACCCAGGTGGCACGATCTTTTGGCAATTGTTAAGCAGTTTGTGACCTGCAAAGGTCGGTATGGCTTGGTATTTCTGTATCATCTTCGGTTATTGATTAATTTTATAGGCTACCCTCTAAATATGCCACATTATCTCTTGCGTAGCCTGTACAAGATGTCTAAAAGATTCAAGCATGAGAAGGCTGATAGCAGCCTTTTCCATCATGGCTTGATCAAATTCCTTTTCGCCCACCATTTGAGCCTTAGCGGTGACTGTTGGCAAGCCTTCCTATCTAGGAATGGCTTTGCCACTCCCGAGTCTTCCCAAGTGGACAAGGTTGTTGTTACTGAAACATTGGTTGGACCAGCCGTGCCACTTCATATCCTTCTACGCCTTGTCAAACCCTCGGATTGCCCTGACATAGACCTACCCGATACCGTGGCCGACCCATGCACTAAAGAAAATACTAAGGCCGTCAAGAGGCCTGTGAGGAAGAAAGACAGAAGTGATGCTACTGTCAACTGTAAGGGGGAGAAAAATGCTCGATGGATATCGAGATGTGCTAGGAACAAACCCAAGCAAAACGTTGACCAGAAGCCAATAGTGCTGAGTGAGGACTCAAACTCCGAAATTGAACGTTTCTTGACTGAGGAATACCCCTATTCATGGCCTCTGCTCTATGGAAACCTATGACTATGTCTCTAACTTACCTCCGTGCCTCAAAAAAGATCCTAAATTTCTGAGAATTAAGATTCACAATGAAACCCATGGTAAATTGAAAGAACCCTCGTCTGCGATGCCGAAGCCCAATCAATCACCATGTACCCAATGCAATGCTTGGCTAGAACGTTATTACACCAATGTTCCCCTGTTGCAATCAAAGATCAAATCGTTGGAAGAACGGGTGACAGTCCTGTCAAAGGAGAACGATAGGCTACAAGACAAAGAGAAGAAATAAAAAACCATCGGTTCAATTGTCTTCAGAAATGTCGAAACAGCAACGGCCTTTGTCAATTCAAAATTATCATAACTGAGTTGTTTTCTGATTGCCCAGGTATGTATTTCCATATTGATTTTGTTTTATGAGTTGGTTCGAACTAATATAACCGATTGGGTTTTCTTTCAATAGCTCTGTTCGTTTTGATAGATTCAAAATGATTCTATTACTTTTGTTTTACCAAAATAATTTCATTATGAATCATGAGTGGGAAATTTGTTTGGTAAACTCAGACACAGCTATGATTTGGATTGATACGATTTTGTTGTTTCTGGATTATGACGACTCTAAGTTGGTTCAATTTATTTCTTATGGTTTGATTTTGAGACGATTCTGTATGCTTCAATTAGCATGGTCTTTTACATATGCAATGCATCAATATCAGAGATTGGTTTGGTAAATACAATGCAATTTATTGATTCGAAAAAACAACTCTGTTAGTTTTGGATTTAAAAACGATTTTGTTAATTTCTGAGTCGACATAAAATATTACATTTATGAATGATTTGTTTGATCGGTTACAGTTCGTGTCGATTGAAATTGATTCATGAAAATGATTTCATTGGTTTCGAATTGTCTAAACGATTGTGTCGGCCCCAAATCGTTTCGATCCATTCATGTTTGACTCGATTCGCGAACAATGTTGCGTGCCTTGAATTAGCATGAGTTGCATTAGATTCAAAGTTAGATTTGATACGACTCTGTTAGTTTGGATTTAAACTATTCTGTTGAGTGTTGGATGGACATATTATGTCTATATTAAATTCTTATCAGAGAGTTGCTTGATATTCGTTTAGGGTCTGTTTTAATTGAAATAGATTCAAACAGGATTTCATTTGCTATCGATTAGCATAGAAGTTGTGGTTTAAATGATTTGTTTTGTTTTCAATTAGCAATTAAAGATTTGAATATATTTCTGTTAGTTTTGATAGATTTAAAACGATCATGTTTTCAAATTAGACTAGCTACAGAATCGTGAGATTCTGTAGCTAGTCTTAAAATTTAGATTTTTGTTATTTTTACAAATAAAATATCATCTAAACTTGTCTATTCTTGTCCACTTTCAGGTGCATACGAATTTCAATCACCAATGGGATATGCTATGGCATTTTAGGAGATACTTTTGTGATATAGTTTTGTTATAGGTTGTTAGATTTAGTCAGGAATAGAGACTTGGGAGATTATCCCCGGATTTTTTGTAAATTGTTTTTGATAATTCCCACAGGGATGTTTTACCCTGTGGTCTTTAAATACTTGTTATTTTTTGTAAGGAACCCATCATCATCACGGTTGGTAGAACCAGACTATGGATTTATAATACAAACTGGGATCAAGGTTGATGTCTTGTAACAGCTTTAGCTTTCAATATATCAAACTTTTATTTCAAGTTTTCTTCATATCAGTTTGCAACTAATTATCGACTACTTTAGCTATCGTAATTCGTTGCAGGTTGATGTGATTTGGTTTATGTCTCGTCCATATCTGATTTCTCTTATTTTAAAGTACAACAATTACCTTGCTTCAATTTAATGAATTAAAGATTTATCTCCTTCGTTAAATGAATCATTTCGTACAAATCTTTGCAAACAGATTTATTTAATGTGATGATTTGTAAATTATAAGATTGTTGTAATTTTTATGTCTTGTTTGTCCTGTCATTTATATTTGAAGAGCACAGCTGCTTCCTATTTACGAGAAGATTGTGGAGAATCTGGTGAGGGTTTTCTCCCACCAAACCGCTAAATCAATTATTGCATACAGGACAAACTTGAAGCGTTACTTCAGGTTAGTTTGTTATTTGTTATTTGATAGTTAATTTATTAGTGTTATTTAAGTAGTTTAGATAGATATATATATAGTTTAGATTCTTAGTTGCTTAGCTTAAATAGTTTTCAGTTTATTTCTTTCTCATAAAATTATAAAAATCAAAAAACAATAGTTTCGTTGTTTTAAGACAGTTTACAAATGATTTTTGCAGGTTTTCATTTAAATTTGTAATCTATAAATATTGTATATTTGTAATTGGATCTAACTCTGTTGATAATTGAACATTTAATTTTATAGAATTATTGCTATATAGCATAGATAATAGACTGTATATATTCAGTTCAGATTTGTTTATTAGTTTGTTTTAATTTTTGTTTTCTTTAGATTAGTTCCTTAGTGTAGTTTTCTTTCGTTTTCCTAGGACTTAGATCGGCCAACGAAGCCGCTAAACCCGTCAGGGTGGATCATCCCAAACGGATTGGGTTATTTAGACAACCCCGGACCGGATCCACTCTTCCAGTTGGTGAGCGTTCATTTTCGCCAGTCAACACTAGGGAAAGCCATCTAAAAGTCCAATTCCCTAATCTTTTTTCAATTTTCTTGAGAATCCACATTCAGTCTCTTACTTTATAGTTGTTTGGTTTAAGATTAAAACCAAGGTATTTCATGCCCTGTTCAATTGTTCAATACTGACAATTTGAATGTTGAAAATTTCCTTCGAATTTTGTTGTAGGTCCTGGTTTATATTTTGAAGAAGAAAAACCGATATGTATTGATTTATGATCATCCCCGTAGCAGAGAAAAAATTTGAAAGGATGGAATTAAGAGTTATCCAGTACTCTAACTTTCTAGTTCCAATGATGAGTACATCATCTACGAAAAGTAGATGGGAGATAAATGTGTTTACAGCGACTTTAAATCCTTTGAAAGATCTGGCATTCACAGCTTGAGTTAATAACCTGCTAAAAACTTCAACAACCAATAGGAAAAGAAGAGGGTACAGTGGGCATCCCTGTCGAAGCCCTCGATAGCATTTAAAGAAATTAGTAGGGATTTCATTGATCAAAACAGCAGTATTGACCATGGTGATATAGCCCATAATCCATTGAGAAACGGCCCAATTTAATCCAATCTGGTCAAGGAGTAATCTAAGAAATTGCCAACTGACGTTATCATAGGCCTTTTTTAAATCCAGCTTAAGAAAAACAGAGTTTAGTTTCTTAGTCTTTGTTGTGTGAAGACACTCCTGAGTAATTCCAACTACATCAAAAATCAATCGGTCTTTGAGAAAACTAAATTTTTCTTTGGAGATATTGTCGTCTAGTTTCTCCTTGATCCGTGAGGCTATGAATTTGGAAATAAATTTGTAGGCAAAATTGCAAAGTGCTATGGGTCTAAAGTCGTTAAAAGTTTTTGGCTTGTTAATATTTGGTATGAGTGCAAAAAATGTTGCGTTGAGAGCCCCTGGGATAAAGCCAGTGATACAGGATTCTTCCACTGCACTTAATAAATCCTCACCCATGACGTCACCCATGAAAGTTGAAAATTGCCTTCAAATTTTGTTGTAGGTCCTGGTTTATATTTTGAACAAGAAAAACCGCTTTGTATTGATTTATGATCATCCCCGTAGCAGAGAGAAAATTTGAAAGGATGGAATTAAGAGTTATCCAGTACTCTAACTTTCCAGTGCCAGGGATGAGTACATCATCTACGAAAAGTAGATGGGAGATAAATGTGTTTACAGCGACTTTAAATCCTTTGAAAGATCTGGCATTCACAGCTTGAGTTAATAAGCTGCTAAAAACTTCAACAACCAATAGGAAAAGAAGAGGGGACAGTGGGCATCCATGTTGAATCCCTCGATAGCATTTAAAGAAATCAGTAGGGATTTCGTTGATCAAAATAGCAGTATTGATCGTGGTGATACAGGCCATAATCCATGGAGAAACGACCCAATTTAATCCAATCTGGTCAAGGAGTAATCTAAGAAATTGCCAACTGACGTTGTCATAGGCCTTTTTTAAATCCAGCTTAAGAAAAACAGAGTTTAGTTTCTTAGTCTTTGTTGTGTAAAGACACTCCTGAGTAATTCCAACTGCATCAAAAATCAATCGGTCTTTGAGAAAACTAAATTGTTCTCTGGAGATACTGTCGGCTAGTTTCACCTTGATCCGTGAGGCTATGAATTTGGAAATAAATTTGTAGGCAAAATTGCAGAGTGCTATGGGTCTAAAGTCGTTAAAAGTTTCCATCTTGATAATCTTTGGTATGAGTGCAAAAAACGTTGCGTTGAGAGCCCCTGGGATAAAGCCAGTGATACAGGATTCTTCCAATGCACTTAATAAATCCTCACCCATGACGTTAAAGAAATGAGAGAAAAGCTCCTAAGACCAGCCATCTGGGCCAGGACTTTTCTCTCTTGGCATTTTGTTAATTATAGCTTGTAGTTCTGAAAAGAGAACCGGCTTGCCAATCTCCAAGTTATCTTCTTCATTGAAAAACCTAGGAACAGTCTTCAAAACTTCAAGTTGAAGATCAATGTTTTCTGTGTCATGAGCTCTATACTAAGACTTGAAATGGTTGTAGGCCATCTTCTTAAAATCAGCATCAGTATAAAATAGGTTCCCATCCTCATCAGAAAGATCCCAAATTTTATCGTGGCTACTTCATTGAGTAGCATAGTTGTGAAAAAAACTTGGTGTTTTTGTCACCTTTCTTAATCCAAATGGCGCGGCTTCTCAATCTCCAGGTAGCTTCTTCTATCGAAAGGATTTCAGCCTTCCTTTGTGTGAGCAATTTTAATAAACCCAAGTCTGCTTGCTCAAAAATTTGAGATGGGTACTTATCAAACAGAGCATTAATTTGTTGTTCAATGGAGTTCAAGTCTTCATTAAGCTGTAAATTTTTAAGGGTATGACATTTGATGACAGCTCTTTTCAGGTGTTTTAGTTTATCACAAATGAGAGATATTGAAGAACTATCAGACCAATTTTTCATCTCATCCCAAATAGAACGGACTAAAGAGTTGAAGTCCTAATATTCTAGCCAGGTGCTATTGAACTTGAAAGGGGCAGCAACAATCCGTGAAAGCCCTCCAACTTGTAAACAGATCGAGTTATGATCTGATAAAGTAGAAACAACCACCCAGGAGCGGAAGTTTCGTTGTGAGTCAAGGAGATTGAGCGCTATGAGGAAGCGATCCAACCGCTTAGAGATATTTAAGGCACCAGACCTGCCATTCGCCAGGTTGGAGTCATAACAGAAGGGTGAAGATCAATTAACCATGTGCTTTGAAGTAAGTTGGAGAAATAATCTGCCAGCGGGTCCTGGTTGGAACTCCATGTTTCAATGGGCACGCACGTTGAAGATGACCGGTTGTCCCGCAATAGTGGCAGTGGAATGGTTCTCACCAGTAGTCGAGTGGCTGGCTGAAACGGTGATCCCCAATATATATATCAAGAGAATCTGGCAATCCACTATCGACCAGTACACATGCAACTTTCTTGTTAACCCATCTCAAGGAGCGATCATCGAAGTAAACAAACTTTCCAATGGAGTTGGCCACCGCTTCGAAGACTGTAAGAGACCACAATTCTAGTTGAAAATCCAGCAACAGCACCCAGAGGAACCTATTTCTGAAAGTCTCATAAAGAGGTGTGAACCCAGGAGCCCATCTCCTGAGCATGAGAACTCCTTTGTCAAGTAGCCATGGCCGGCTATAAATCTTTAAAAGATATTCTTCCAAAATAAAGTGGAAGATAAACCAGTGATTAGATAAAAGACTAAACCTCAGGAAGTAACCCAACAAGGGTTTCCAAAGG
>ML833581.1:21255-36892 GCA_009831015.1 Picea engelmannii
CCCCCCCCACCCCCACGATCCTAAAAATTTTGGGTTTAGAATATACAATAAACAAAGACTCCATGCTACTAACGATCTTAGATTTTTCAACAATCAACAAGGAATACATGATAAATCCAGATTAAAAAATTTCAACTGGGGTCCACCATTCTACAGAGATGAATTATCAAAAACTTAAACATAAGATACAACTTCAGATCTAGTATTCATTTTGACAGAGAATCCATCATAAGAATTAGTTTGGATTTAAAATGAAATTCAACAAGAAACTCATGATAAAATTCATAACTAATTCCTTGGTTTACCAACGAACAATGCATTGTTAAATTCCTAATATAATCTCAACAAAAACCATGATCAACATACTTCAATTATGGATGAAAATACATATTTTAACCATAGGCTATACACAATGTAAATTCACATTGTACAAGGAGGATTAGATCACTCAATTAGAGTTCGGAAACGTCCAAAATTTACAACGAAGATTTAAAATATAACTTGTAAATATTATTCTTTTGGAAGAAAACAAAAAACTTGGCATTCAACCTTCCAATGAATCTACAGTGACTCCATCAATATATTATACTAATACACTCGTAATATAAATAAATTCAGAATACAAAAATACCAGGACCAATGGAAGTTGCGTAATGAAGATGCCCTTCAAGTCTTGCGCTCATTCCTTTCCTACGCTTACTAATTACAGAGACTTCACCGGTACCTCCTAGCCAATGCTATGGGTACTCTTCTTCCCCCTTATCCCCCCAAGCCACAAAGGGGCCAAGCACAAAAAAAGGAACACAATAGCTTCCAAGATTTCCTCACAGGGAAGAGCTTCCACTCTTTCGCAAGCCTGGAGTCCCAACTGTCACAAGTAAAACATAGTCAATCAAAAATTCGGCAGCATAACAATGTTCCCCCAATGGTCCAATCCCTTCTCCCTTATACATCATTTGTTTTATATAACTCTTCCTCACTGACACCTGTCCTCATGCACAATCATTAATTTTTAATAATTTAATTACATGATTATTCACCCACTATAGGTGTCACACTCTCCCTAGGTTGCACAAGTAATTTCTCTTTTTATTTTGATTTAAAATCCATTTTCCCTCATATTCCCCAATGTGTTTCTATTTTTCTTCTTAGTTGTCTCTTAGTTCCCCAATCCCTTAATTAATGAGTGTCTCCTAACTAGATCCTAGTTAGAATTGGATTAGGAGTCTTCTTCTAGTTAGACTAGTGGTGGGTAGACATCAATATTCTATTCTACGCACACACATTCTCTTAAGTTATTATTTATTTTTAATTAAAATCCATTTTTATTAACTTCATGAACACATATGCATTTTATAAAATCTTTAGGTTTTTACTTACCTTTCCCTAAAATTTGATTTATCTCAAATCTTTAACTCATGTCACAATTCATTTATTTCTTTATTTAATTTTAGACTTAAACTTAGGCTTAGACTCTTGTTAGGATTTTCAATTAAAATCTATTGTTTAATTTATTAGTTAATCCAACAAGGTCTAAATATTTCCATGCTTCCTAGTCCACCTATATTTATTGACTCACACTTTAATTACATGATGTGCCCTTCAAGATGCACCTTCGTTCTCCAAGGGTATCACTCATGGTTGACTTGTTTTGGAAGTTTGACAGTCTCCCTTGGAGTTAGAACTCCATTTGGTCGACCTTGTGAGAGACTAAGGGATTATAAGGAATAAGGACTCGGCCTCCTTATTGTGCGTCCCTCAAAAATATTTGTGAGCGACTGTCTCAGTCTTCCCTCACGATACCATGGACCATCCAAACTAGTTAATCATTAACCTATAATTCTAGCCACGATGGGAGTTCTAGTAGGATATGACAGGGACGATGCCACACCTCTCCCTCAATGTCTGGTTTCTTTGCATGACCCCTTTACTCTTTATGTGAGTCAGATTAGCAAGCATCTTCAATCTGACATCCACTGACAAAAACAATGTCAATAATCCATATCCATAAATCATACTAAATCCATCATACATCACATGTGCGTAAAATGAAATACTCAAATAAATACAATCCACTCCCTAACTCAATCCGGAGTCCAAGGAATCCCATTGATTCCATCGACATCCATAACTTGTCATGTGTCCTACGCACTCATGAAATTTCATTAATAACATCTGTCAATGTATACACATCAAAATAATAATAAGTCACAACACATCATCATCATCACATATATAAGTGTCCTCAAAGAATAAGTCAATAAAAGTATGCTCAGTGGAGCGATATGTTACACATACGACACAACATCCTGGTAGTAGGTGGGGAAACCCCCTCCGATGACTGCGTCTGGCCTAATCTGTGGGATTTTATGTAAACAATGTCTAACGAAAAATATGTAGAAGAGTACCAGATTATTTTTTGATTACCATATACAACATGTGAACCAAAAATAAAGCATCAGATGTGTAGATTCTTCACATACTATTTTAAAACATCGTGTCGGCAAGCGATTCAAGATCATGACATGTATTTTTATAATTGATCAATATTTTTGATATCAAATAGAGACAATCAAACTACACCCCCTCTTAGAGTCCAATGATATTTGAACTAGAAGCATGCATGTAGAACATTCATGGGGCAGGGATTGAAGAAATTGACGGGTCTTGGCACTGACAGAATTTCACTGTGCAAGGAATGGAAACCAACACATGGAATGAGGAGAAATATTTCCTCGAATAGGAAGGAATACGACATTTCTAGGTGTGCCTCAAATTGTAAAGGTCAATGTATGGAAGGAAGAAGTAGAAAATTTTATAGTAATTCGGTACCACAATGGGCATCTCTGGCTAAATTTCCCAGTTGAAATGACATGAGGTTTGATACACAAGATCACTAGAATACCACATGGGGGTATGCCTATCCTCAAAACCCTAAAATCCAATGAATGGATATAAGCTCTCATAGGAGGAACCTTAGCAAAAAAATTCAAAATACCTACTAATTAAAAATGACCTCCACATGAAATGGACATGCATAATAATATTGCTATGATTTACAACTACAAGTTGAGCTTCAGACATGAATCTTACCATTTTGGAACTAATTGGCCAAAAATCCTTAAGTCGGGGCCACAATTTGATTATATAGAGAACTTAGTTTCACCGATTAAAAGCAATTGCAAGGATTTTCAAGAAAATGGTTGAGCCATCAAGTTTCCATCATTCCTAATCTGGATCGCCATGAGCCAAGTGTTGGGTAAATAATTTAAAGAATGTCTCCCACAAGTGGAGAGTAGAGAAGAGAGTTTTACAGGCCTTACCATCAAGTGTCCATATTCAATTAATCCTCGACTACACCAAGCCCTGGTGTGGATTCAATGGGGGGGGGCTCTCTAGAATAACTAGAGTACCAACCGATGAAGCTCCAAACATTTTAGGAGCTCGATATAAAAATTGGATTTAAAGAACCAATCCCACCAGAGGTATTGAGTGATAATTCAACCATATTAACAACCTTGACCAATGGAGAACACGAGGAAGAAATAGAAACGACTTTATATACAATACCATTTGTTCCAAAACTGGATATGGAAGCAAATTCCCTAGCAAAACAAACTCCAACTAAGAGGAAACAACAAGATAAAGTAGTCATAGGTAAACAAGTCGTCAACTTTGAGGCATATCCGGAAGATATAAATATCATCTAGAAAGAAACATTTAAGTCAGATACCACACTGGACTTCAATGACCCATTGATAATATAAAAAATGTCTTCCTTCACCAATAAGTTAGCCGCAAAGACCCAAATAAAATAAAAACACACTTGACATGACCAGGATATCACTAGAAATATTCTGAAGTTGAGCATTGGACCTCAATTTCAAGAGATGATGGCAGCAAAAGACATGAATAAGGCCAAAGTAAGAAAAGCCAAGGAAACCTTGGAAAAGAAAATAGAAAAAAGGAAGCAGAAAAAAAAAGAATGGGGGATAAACATGAACAAAGTACATATCGGTCAACATCATTTGCAACACGTTGGTCGAAAATTATTTGACTTGATCTCAATAAGAAATCCATCCCAAAGAATCAACACACACATATAAGCACCATCGATCTTATAAGAGAATCACCACCACCTAAGGAGACGATGATTATTGAGGAAACAAGTGCAGAAAAGGAAATGAAGAAAAATTAGAAGAAATATAGGGATAGGAATCAACAATTATCATTATATGCAACCATTTTGGATCCCCCCCTTAATCACTGTAATAAATAAAGTTCATCACACTCGGAGTTGGAAGAGGTCGACCATAACTTATAGAATGGAACTACCAAAAATAAAACCACAGATGAGTCGACCCCACTGGATAGGTTGAATCGAATCGACTTGACAAAACCTGAAGTTGGACTTGGAAAAGAAAGTTGGTCAGTCCACCCCAACCCATCCACAACAATAGGTACATCGTAATGTGCAAATACAACTACAAACACTCAAGTGTCAGTACATACCAATGCACAACCAGTGGATGAATTGGACCCCCTTGAGAAATTCAATAAAGAAGTAGAGAAGTCCTAGCAAGACAAGCATCCGGAAGAGGAACAACTGATTGACCATGACATCGATCAAGAAAAAAATATAATAGTGATAATCAACTAAGGATGGAATACCTCCATGAGAGAATCCTCCTTCGGGAAGTCTTCAAAAAGACCAGTCGAATCCTTGTTAACCCCTATATTTTCAACCTTGAAAATATTGATGGTTAAGAGCCAGCATGCACTATTTTGGCTAGCATTCTGAGATTCTCCCAGATTTTAGCACTTATGTTGATAAGGAGGTTGGTTCCCATGTGACACATGTATATGATCGGTGCACGGTTATTTGGTTCATAGTTAGAGTTGACTTAGTTTCCATGCATATTTGAGAGAGATGTATACATACAACATGTGTTGTTATTTTTTAGGATACATGGTTTGAGTGGATCTCTTGAAAGTTTGGAGAAGTTCCGAGCATACAATATGAGTTCTTCCATGACTCTAAGCCTGATGACACTTTTTCAGGTGATGTGCAAGAAATTTTATATTTTTAGCAGGTTTTTCTCCGGGATATGGATTCATATTCTGAGCATGCAGTATTGATCCTTGAGACATCCAGAGTCCTTTGGATCTTTTTGAGATGATGTGGCACAATTTACTATTTTTAGTAGCTTGAGCACCAGGGATAGCATGTCAGTTCTGATCGCATATTTGGATCCCTTTCGGAAAAAAGGGATCGATAAGTATAAATTCAAGGGCATCCAGATGACTTTCTATTTTTAGAAGTATCTATTTTTAGAAAACGGCATGTGGCGGTGTTCTCCTAGTCATCCTGGGTGATGTGGACAGTTTCCTAAAATTTAAGAACTTGATTCTATTTTTAGAAATGTCTATATTCAACATGTATAGTCATTGTCCATGTATTTCCAAGTGTCACCCTCAGAGATCGACATGTGGCAGAGCTACAAAGTGATGTGGAATCCACCTACGAGTGGGTCACATTTTCCCATGACATGAGTATTTAATAATTAACTAATTGAGCTAAAGTGGGTTCATAACTGGGTCCCATTTCCCGTATATTACTCCTCACACTCACCTCTCCACTTTCCATGCATCACTTCCACAAAATTCGCCCCTAGTTGAGTTTAAACCATAAATTCCTAAAATTTAGGAGATTCCCTAAAATTTAGGGCGAATTTGACTTGGCCATAACTCCCCCATACTTGAGTCAAACTGAACATGCAGTCATGCACTGGGTGGATAATTTTGGTTTTCATCTAACCCTTCTACTTGTTGGAGTTACTTCACACACACCTAGGATTTTCTTTTCCTAAGGTTTTTTTTGTTTATTATTCATAATTAGTCATTATACAGTCTCCTATATTTTAGGGGAGAATATTCCACCTGGAGAATATTCTCCTTCAATTGACACTTTAGTTTGACTAGTTGAGTTGAATTTAGATGTTGCATTGGTTTTGTCACCATGCAACATTTGGATCATCACCATATAATGTACACTTTCCTTGGGATCATCAACAGACTGGCACATTTCCCTTGATTCCCTAATCTTCTCCTCACTACTCTCTGTTCAGTCAGTTAATTGAAGACTAGTTGACTAGTTAACTCAACTAGGTGGTAGTTCACTCCTGTAACTGCATGAGAGACTAGACTAGGTGGAAGTTCACTCCTGTAACTGTTGGTGTGTGTCTCGATCACTCTAGACCACCATTATGGTGCATTGGTTCTCCTCTAGTGCACACTCATTGAGTTATACAGAGTATATCATGTGTAAATTATTCATTATTCATAACGGTTAATGGGAATTCTTCCATTCTTTATCTCCTTCTTCTTCTTTCTCAATTTCTCTCTGAAAATGTGTGTAGTATTTTATATCTATATATATTCTATGCAAGTTCAACACATTTACATGATATCATAGCCAACAGAGTTCTAAGCAAAAGCTACACCAAAATTGTTTGCTACAAAAGATTGAAGACAACGAAAAGATGGATTACCAAAAAGAATTCATTCTTACACCTTACAACTAATTTGCATGGAAGGAGAAAATAATGATTCATCTCTGAACCAGAGGGTTGTATAGGTTAACCTTGTATATATATACATAACTGACATCATCCATATAAAAATACAAGTACTTAAATCGGATGGATGAAGCACTCAGAATTATTTGCAATCTTATTTCTCCCGATCTCCCTCTTCACATATCTTCCTGTAAGACTCCCAATGAAGCGCCTGGACCACCTTGGAAGGGCTCTTTGGAAAACATGATGAGATGAGGGGACACATGCTGGAGGTGGAGATGCTCACATTGGATCCAAAAAGATTCGACAATATCCAATATTTCTTTACAAAATTCAAGGATTTATTGTCGCAACTCAAAGCTTGCAGGGTTGATAAATCGAAGGAGGAGAAACAAATGGTTCTCACCATTCTCTGCAAAATTGGTCCTGAATTCTTTGTGTTCATATCTGATCCCAATTTATGTATAAACACGATGAAATACAAAAATACACGTAAACGCAGAGATGCAGCAGAAACAAGATTTCATTTCATTATTTACAAATGACTGAAATATGCTTACAAATAGAATGGAAATAAACTAGCTAGGGCACAGGTAGCTTATCTCTGAGAAGATATGTGGTGGCTACTAACCTCTGAAATATGTTACAATGAGGCTCAAAGGCCTATTATTATTGAGAAATAATGGAAAACCCTAAACATCCAAATACCTAAACCTAGGAGATGAAACACCAAGACTATGGGCCCCGTTTGGGTAAATTGGTACATCAACTTCCCAGGGACATAGCTTTGGCATAAGATCTATGTTTGACGTGATCAATACCTCGTTATAAATATATATCCTAGGACTACAACTTTTGGGTCAGAAACCTTGAACTTTGTTCCTTGTTGCTCCCTGTTTTCTCAAAAAATGTCATTTAGGGCCTCAAAACGGCTCTGGAAATTCAGGACCCAAAAAACTGCTAAAAATAGTAAACTATGCAGAAACTGAAAAACTGAAAGAAGAAATGGTGGGGGTCCAAGTGGAATAGGTGGGTGGCCACCAATATCTAGTTGGATCATTCCTCCCCCCTTAGGAAGCAATGGTCCCCATTGCGATGAGTTCCTCCATGAGATGATGAAAATTCTACTGAACTTGGTCCTTAGTGAGCCACTTTCCTTGGTGAAGGAGTTGGCCTGCTTTGAAAACTTGATATAGTGGTATCCTTTGTTGTTGGGTGCACTTGATATGTGTATCCATGATATGATAAGTTGTGGCTTGTTCCATGCAGTATGGATTTAACTCTGTTGTTTTGATTTGTTCTTCCATGTTCGATGTGTCTAGTAGAGGTGGAAAGTAGGGTTGAAGGTGATCCACATTGAACATTAGGTGTACACCAAGGAATGGTGGAATGTTGAGCTCAAAGGCATTGTCCCCTACAACCTTGGTGATGGTGTACAACCCATATCGGAGTGAGCGAAGCTTGCGGTGGGGTCCAACGAGGTGCTCCTTTTGAAAATGTAGCCACACTTTGTCGCCCACCTGGAAGTTGTGTGGCACCCGATGTTGATCATGTCGCTACTTGTACTTAGCATTGGATCTATCTAGGATTTCATGAACCTGTTGGAATATGTTTTGAATGCACTCAATTAAGTTGTTTTCATTGTCAGCCTCAGACTAGACATGAGTTGAATCTTCCTGAGTAGCCACAAATGGCATGGCTACGTCAATGGGACATAGTGGCTGGAATCCCAAGCCCGCTTGAAATGGGATGTGGTTGGTTGAGCTATGGAGAACCCATTTGTAGATATTTTTTACATAGGGGAGGCTCTCATCCCATGTGTGTGGATGATTTTAGTTGTACATGCACAGAATGTGTACGATCATCTGGTTGACGACCTCTGTCTGACCATCAGTTTGCGGATGGAAAGATGTGGACTTGGTGATATTGGTGTCCAGCATCGATGATCCATATTGATATCAATGGCCAACCACCTTTTCCAACTGGATCAAAATAGTTTTCTAACAATTTTGGCAATTTACTATTTTTAGCAGTTTTAACTTCTGGGGCCATTTTGAGGGCCAAAATGAAGTTTTTTAGGTATAGAGATTCTTAAGGATATTATAAKGCATAATTGAKCCCCCAAAATGAATCTCCTTGATGATACCTTTCCAACAGGCTATCACASGCCTAAAACGGAGATCGTATGCAAAAGTTACGACCGTGGGAAGTTGATGTACTAACTTACCTAAACGGGGCCCACATGACTTTTGGTGCTTCATCTCCTAGGGTTAGGTTTTTGGATGTCTAGTGTTTTTGGAATTCTTKTTTATTGTAAAAAGGCCTTCAGAGCCTCATTGTAATCTTCTTCTTACGAATGCGCRCAAACGTCACATCTCTTCTCAGAGATAAGCCGCCACCATTCCAGTAAGCTTGTTTCCACTGCATTTTACAATTTCAACTTATTTCGTTATTCAATAGAAAACCARTTTTAGTGTATCTTTGTTATTTTGTGTTAAKCACATGTTAATAATATATATTCATTTTKTTATGCTCATAAAATTTGGATCAGTGGTATCAAATCGGTCTGCTCCTTGTCATCTTAATGCATGTCCCCAACAAGGTCGGAGTTCAAAGAGTTGGGTCTCGAGCTTGCTTCTCTTGAGGACAAAAGCTCTCACACRCCCAAGCAAATTCTCATGGCAGGAGAAAATAAATATGACGAGACATGAGATCCTTTCAAACTGTTTATTGAGGAATCCCTCACGCAAYAGAGGAACGAGATGATGGATAGTTTCACGTAAATCCTTTGGCGACTACCAACAGGYGACACATATTCTTCGAACTGAGACGCTTCCCCCTTCAAGGTACAAATAAACTTCAATATTCCTATATTTGAAGGTCAGACAGACACAACTGATGTAGAAAAGTGGTTGAATCTACTAGAAGGGTATTTTTCTATCCATAACTTTTCGAATAGATAAAAGATTACTTTTGCGCTCCTCAAAGTCGTTCCCCATGTCAAATATTGGTGGGAAAATTTCTGTGAGCAAAAGGAAACAGAGGAAACCTCATTATTTTCAGTCATGACCACTTGGGAATCCTTCAGGGATGCTATTAAGGAACAATACTACCCTGTCGGAAGTTATGATGACATGTATACCAAATGGACCACATTGTGGCAAGAAAGAGACCAAGAAGTACCATATTTCACAAATATCTTCCATACCTTGGGCACTAAGATGGGTATCAAATATTCAAAGCGACATCTAGTGATCAAGTATCACGTTGATATGCATAAATACATCCAGACCGAAATGGAATTTCTGGACATCTCATCCTTGGGCACGGCCCACCGATATGCTATCAAAATCGAGCAGAAGCTCAAACAAAAGACGCGGAAATTTGGGCCTGGGAACCCCTCACAACAAAAGCCGAGAAAGGGTGGCCCCAACCCACAGAACAAAGGATAGAGAAAATATGGACAATATCAGGACAACCAGTCCAAGCTGCAAGAAAATAAGGACACTAGAAAGACAAATAAATATACCAGGAAGTGGTGCGACTTCCATAAGAACCCTTGGCATAACACTGCTGACTGTCGCTCAAAGCAATCGTTGGTGGCCAAAGTGAAAGCCTATGAATCAAATGCATATTCTGACTCTGAGCCAAAACCAGAAAGGGGAAGACAGATCATTGATGTGGAACCCAGTGCCACCATTGTTACCTCCAAGCTCCAGCCTGGTGAACCAGACGAGCCAGAAAAATGAGACTGCCTCTTCCATTCACAGATGTGGGTAAAAGGCACCCCGTTGCACTTCATCGTTGATAGTAGTAGCCAGAAGAACCTCATCTCAGGAGAGGTCGTCAAGTAGTTGGACCTGCCAACAACACCGCACCCACAACCCTACACCATTGGATGGCTCCGCCAAGGAAGCGATCGCAGCATCAACCAACAGTGTTGACTGTCATACGACATCAAGCCCTTCAAAGACGAGGTATTTTGTGATGTTGCTCCTCTCAAAGTTTGTGATGTTATTTTGGGCCAACCTTATTTATGGAAACATCATGTTGTATATGATTCTATGCCTCGTAATGTTATTATTACTTTGAACAGGAAATTGTACAGGATACCCAAGGCAGTCCCACCTAGTGCTATTTCCTTGATCTCTACTAAGCAATGCAGGAAGGTCATCTCTCAAATGGGGAAGTTTGTCTTCTTCATGATTCTCTCTCAGAATAAGTGAAATATCATAGCCAAATCTAGGGTATCTGTGGCCGACCTCTCCACACAATAGAGCAAGTAGATAATTTCATGGAAGAATACTCAAATATCTTCTCCTCACCTACAGGGGTACCTTTGCACTGCCAGGTCAAGAACCCCATCAATCTGACACCCGGTGCACCACTTCCCAATGGGCCATTCTATCATCGCTCTTTGTTATAGAATGAGGAGATCAAATGACAAATCCAAGAACTGCTCCGCAAGGGGTACATCCATCCCAGCTCATCACCTTGCGGGAGCCCAATCATGTTGGTGCAGAAGAAAGACGGAACCTGGCAACTTTTTATTGATTACCAGGATCTAAATAAAACAGTTAGAAATCGGTACCTGATTCCATGAATCAACGACCTCCTTGATCAACTCACAGGGGACAAATACTTCAGTAATATTGATCTGAAGTCTGGCTACCACCAGGTTCCGATAGAACAAACAGATGTATGGAAGACCACCTTCAAGTCAAAGGAAGGCCTTTTTGAATTGTTGGCCGTGCCCTTTGGTTTGACAAATGCACCAACCACTTTCATGAGGATGATGGACAATATACTACGACCATTCACCAATTATTTTGTAGTGGTGTATCTAGATGACATTCTAATTTACAACAATACTTGGGTCGAACACTTGCAGCATATTCAGCAGGTTTTTCACACCCTGCGACAGCACAAGCTATATGCCAACTTGGAAAAACGCTCCTTCATCATGGACAGGGTCCATTACCTGGGATACATCATTGATCAACATGGTGTACATGTTGATCTAGGCAAGATCCAAGTCATCCATGACTGGCCAACCCCAACAACACTCACTGAGCTTCAAAGCTTCTTGGGCCTTGCCAATTTCTACTGCAGGTTCATGTTGGGATTCTCCCATATTGCATGGGCCCTCAGCCAAATAAACAGGGGTGGTGGTAAGGAGAAATTTGTGTGGAGCCAGTACTAACAACAAGCGTTCGATGATTTGAAGCAGCGCTTGTGCTCAGCCCCAGTACTTTCACTACCATACCTACAACATCCATTTAAGATCAAGACAAATGCTTCAGACTATGTTGTGGGCATTGTTCTCACTCAGCACGGCCACCCCGTGGCCTATCATAGTGAGACATTGTCAGATACTGTCTGAAAGTACCCTAATTATGACAAAGAAATGTACTCCATTATGCAAGCCAGTCGTCAGTGGAGACATTACATTCTTGGGAAGGATATAGTCATCCACACTGATCATGAGCCACTATAGTTCATACAGATATAGGGAAAATTGCAGAATGACCACCATCAAAATTGGTTCACATACTTGCAACAATTCCATCTCAACATCAAGTATAAAACAGAAAGCACCAATCGTGTCACTGATTTCTTCAGTAGACATCCAGTCATGGAACTCACCATGGTGCTAGACTCTTGCGGCCATGAGACATCTGGATGGCCCCAAATCTATGAGGTGGGCCTTGAATTCACCACCACCAACCAAATGTTGGGTACAAACGCAGTTGTTGATCATTTCCATCTTCAGGATGGGTTGCTGTGTCATCTGGGCCATATCTGTGTTTCATCAAGTGAGCGAGTGAAGATGATTTGGAAAGCCCACTGTTGTCAGGTGGCAGGACACTTCAGCGTCGAAAAGACAGTGGCGATGCTACATAAACATTTCTACTGACCGAAACTTCAACAGGAGGTCAACAAGTATATCAGGTCCTGCACTGCTTGCACTATTTCCAAACTGACCACTAAGAAACAGGGCCTATACACCCCTCTTCCTACTCCTAACAGGCCATGGGAATCCATCTCAATGGACTACATGTCAAGCCTCCCATCCACCAAGAAAGGAAATGACTGTGTTTTTGTGGTTGTTCATCTCTTTTCTAAGATGGCGATTCTAGTTACCTCTAAGAAGAGCATCATAAGAGAGGCCACTGCCAAGATCTTCTTTGAACGAGTCTAGGTACATTTTGGAATCCCACAAACCATTGTCTCAAATCGGGATAGTCAATTTCTCATCACATTTTGGTTGATCCTCTAGTCACTGCTAGACACCAAGCTCACCAAATCCAAGGCCTTCCACCCTCAGACAGATGGCTAAACTGAGGTTGTAAATTGAATGATTATGCATATCCTTCTCATGTATAATTCAAATCAACCTTTCACATGGGATGAGAGCCTCCCCTATGTCCAACATAGATACAATTGAGCCCTACATAGCTCAACCAGCCACGACCCCTTTCAGGTGGGTTCGGGATTCCAACCATTGGGTCCCATAGATGTTGCACTTCCCTTGCGGTCACCTAGATCGACTCATCTCCTACTCCAAGTAAATCTGAAAAAGCCACCCGGTTCATTGAGTGGATCCAGGACATCTGCCAACAGGTTCAGGATATCCTATAGAATTCCAATGACAAGTACAAACAATGCCATAATCAACATCGAGTGCCACATAAGTTTTAGGTGGGCGAAAAAGTTTGGTTTCACTTGCAGAAAGAATGCCTTACAGGACCCCATTGAAATATTCACCCACTCTGTTATGGGTCGTAAACCATCACCAAGGTCTTGGGGGATAATTCTTTTTACCTCAACATTCCTCCTTTCCTTGGCCTACACCTAGTGTTCAACGTGGATCTCCTTCGCCCTTATTTCCCACCATTATTGGACACCTTAGAAGTAGCAGAATAACTGACACCAATAGATATAAAACCCAACTACATATATCATGCATCCAATGATCATATTGTGGACACATATATCAAGGGCACTCGACAACAAAGGATCCAGCTTTATCTAGTCGTCAAAGCAGGGCAACTCCTGCACCAAGGCAAGTGGCTCACCCGAGGCCAAATTCAGCAGAAATTTCCTCATCTGATGGGGGACCTCAACGCAATGGATACCATTTATTCCTAAGGATGGATGATTTATCCAGATGGATATCGGTGGCCAACCACCTTTTCCAACTAGCTCAAAATAATTTTTTGACAATTTTGGCAATTTACTATTTTTAGCAGTTTTAACTTTCTGGGCCATTTTGAGGGCCTAAATGAAATTTTTTTCGGTATCAAGCTTCTCAATTATATTCAAAGGAATAATTGAGCCCCAAAAATGAATCTCCTCGATGATACCTTTCCAACGGTCTATCACACGCCTAAAATGGAGATCGTATGCAAAAGTTACAACCTCGGGAAGTTGATGTACTAACTTACCCAAACGAGGCCCACATGACTTTTGGCACTTCATCTCCTAGGGTTAGGTTTTTGGATGTCTAGGGTTTTGGGCATTCTTTTTTATTGTAAAAAGGCCTTCAGAGCCTCAATTTAACCTTCTTCTTGCGAATGCACGCAACCATCACATCTCTTCTCAGAGATAAGCCACCACCATTCCAGCAAGCTTGTTTCCACTGCATTTTACAGTTTCATCTTATTTCGTTATTGAATAGAAAACCAGTTTTAGTGTATCTCTTTTATTTTGTGTTAAGAACCTGTTAATAATATATATTCATTCCATTCTGCTCTTAAAATCTGGATCAATCAACTAGAGGCTAGACCAAAATGTACTGAGGAACCTGTTGTCCCGATCTAAGATGATATACTGTGGGATCCCAAAGTGTACCCACACTCGTTCAAACAAGAGTTTAGAAGTGGCTTCTACTGTGATATTCTTCTTGCAGGCCATCATAATGTACATCTTCGAGAATCTGTTGACAACCACAAAAACATAGTCATTTCCATGCTTAGTAGAAGGAAGGCTCGACATGTAATCCATAGAGATGGATTCCCAAGGTCGATTGGGGGTAGGAAGAGAAGTATAGAGGCCTTGTTTCTAGATGGTCAGTTTGGAAATGGTGCAAGCAGTGTAGTACTTGATGTAATTCCCGACATCCTATCAAATTTTTAGCCAATAGAAACACTCTTTCAGTACTGCCATAGTTTTCTCGACCCCGAAAATCCCAGCGACCCGACTGTAGTGTGCCTCCCAAATCATCTTGGCATGCTCACTTGAAAGAACACAAAGGTGTCCCAGGTAACATAGCAAGGCATCCTGGAGGTGAAAATTGGTAATTTTCTTACCCTCCAAGAGTGTATAGTATGTGTGGCCAAATTCTAGATCACTTGTGTATAGAAGTGGCCATCAGAAGTCTCATGCCCACAAGAGTTGACCACAGTGGTTAGTGCCATGGTGGGTGGTCGGCTGAGGTAGTCTGAAAAATTATTGGTGCTTCCTTTCTTGTACTTAATGTTCAAATGAAACTGTTGTAGGTATGTGGAACACTTCTAATGCCGATCATTCTGTAACTTCCCTTATGTATGTATGAACTACAGGGGTTGGTGGTCTATGTGGATGACCGTTTCCTTTCCCAAAATGTAATGCTTCCATTGTCAGCAAGCCTACATAATAGAATACATCTCTTTTTCATAATTGGGATACTTTCAGACTGTTTCAGAAAGTGTCTCATTGTGATATGCCACTGGATGTCCATGTTGAGTCAGGACTTCCCCAATAGCATAGTCAGAGGCATATGTCTCGATATAAAATGGTTTTTGCAAGTCTAGTAATGTGAGAATTGGTGTAGAGCAGAGGCAATGCTTCAACTCCCCGAATGCCTTCTATTGAGATTTAGAACAAAAGAATTTTTCTTTCTCTCCTCCCTTGGTGACTTGACTCAAGGTCCAAGTGATATGAGAGAATCCCAACACAAACCTGCGGTAGAAATTGGGAAGACCCAAAAAGTTGTGGAGCTCTGTTCGGGTGGTTGGGGCTGGCCAATCCTGAATTAATTGGATATTTGTTGGATCCACATGCACCCCCCCCCCCCC
>ML833581.1:43702-59718 GCA_009831015.1 Picea engelmannii
GAGGTTTTCCCTCTTTTCTCACTTTATTTCAGTGTATCTTTTGTATTTGGTTACTTAACATGGCCTCATTGTCAAGACCCATTCTTTATTTTCACCATAGTAATGTTCAGTGGGGAGTGCTGGAGTTACTTCACATACACCTAGGATTTATTTTTCCTAAGGTTTTTTCTTGTTTATTAGTCATAATTAGTCATTATCCAGTCTCCTATATTTTAGGGGAGAATATTCCACTAGAGAATATTCTCCTTCAATTGACACTTCAGTTTAACTAGTTGAGTTGAGTTTAGATGTTGCATTGGTTTTGTCACCATGCAACATTGGGATCATCACCAGATAATGCGCACTTTCCTTGGGATCATCACCAGACTGGCACATTACCCTTGATTCCTTGATCTACTCCTCACTACTCTCTGTTCAGTCGGTTAATTGAAGGCTAGTTGACTAGTTAACTCAGCTAGGTGGCAGTTCACTCACGTAACTGCCTGAGAGACTAGACTAGGTGGCAGTTCACTTCCGTAACTACTAGTGTGTGTCCAGATAACTCTAGACCACAACTATGGTGCATTGGTTCTCCTCCAGTGCGCACTCATTGAGTTATACAGAGTACATCATGTGTAAATTATTCATTATTCATAAAATTTAATGAGAATTCTTCCATTCTTTCTCTCCTTCTTCTTCTTTCTCAATTTATCTCTACAAATGCATGTAGTATTTTCTAGCTAGATATATTTTGTGCAAGTTCAACACATTTACACTATTCTATTTAACTTTGGCACATGTTTCAGTAACTCACCCTCTTCTTATATCTCCCTAAGTGCACTCTCTTCTCTCTCACACATGTGAGCACATTACTTAGTTAACTCTCACTTGTCTCATGCATGCCAATTCCACTTGGACTAAATGCTATATTTGGTCACTCTCATGCAACCATGTGCCTATATCCCTCACTTCCACTCATTCTACACCTCATTATTCCCTCTTCTCTTCCTCTAGTGCACATTCTCCTTCTCGTGCACATATTCTCCTCTCTCATGCTCGTTGACCTCATCACCCACACTAGGAATTCACTCACACGTCATTTTTTATCTTTTCTCATGCTCTTAGCCTTCTATTCTTAGCCACCCTTTCGAACTCTCTCCTTCTCCTTGAGATATGTTCCCCCAAAGATATATATTGGATGCTTCACAAAGGTTCTTGGTTGGATCATTACAATAGCAACATAATGTCTCTTTCATTCTCTTCTCTCTTGTTCTCTAGTCTAGTGGCTCCTCTTTGAGAAAAGTAGTCATTGTACCGATTTTAGGCTTGCCAAGTGTGACACAAATAGTCCTCTTGTAACCTTCACCAGGGATTGCATGTTAGTTTTGATCACATATTCAGATCCCTTTCATAAAGACGAGATCAATGAGTATAAATTCTAGGGAATTCAGACGACTTCTATTTTTAGTAGTGTCTATTTTTAGATAGTGACACATGGTAGTGTTCTCGTAGTCATCATGGGTGATGTGGAGAGTTTCCTCAAATTTAAGAATAAGATTTTGTTTTTAGAAATTTCTATATTCAGTGGGTACAATTATCATTCATGAAGTTCCAAGTGGCACCCTCAGAGATCGACATGTGGCGGAGCTACAAAGTGATGTGGCATCCACCTAAGCATGGGTCACATTTTCCCATGACATGCACATTTAATAATTAATTAATTAAGCTAAAGGGGTGCATAAATGGGTCCCATTTTTTGTATATTACTCCTTACAATCACCTCTCCACTTGCCATGCATCACTTCCACAAAATTCGCCCCCAGTTGAGTTTAAACCATAAATTCCTAAAATTTAGGGGATTCCCTAAAATTTAGGGCGAATTTGGCTTGGCCATAACATCCCCATACTTGAGTCAAGATGAACATGCAGTCATGCACTAGGTGGCTAATTTTTGTTTTCATCTACCCCTTCTACTCCAGTTAACTTAGGCAGATGTTTCATTAACTCACCCTCTTCTTCTATCTCCCTAGGTGCACCTTCTTCTCTCTCTCTCACATGTGGGAACATTACTGAGTTAACTCTCACTTATCTCTTGCATGCCAATTCCACTTGGACTAAACGCTATATTTGGTCACTCGCATGCAACCATGCGACTATATCCCTCACTTCCACTCATTCTACACCTCATTATTCCCTCTTCTCTTCCTCTAGTGCACATTCTCCTTCTCTTGTGTGCATATTCTCCTCTCTCATGCTCGTCCACCTCATCACCCACACTGGGAATTCACTCACACTTCTTTTTTTATCTTTTCTCATGCTCTTAACATTCTATTCTTAATCATCCATTCAAACTCTCTCCTTCCCCTTGAGATATGCGCCCCCAAAGATATATATTGGATGCTTCACAGAGGTTCTTGGTTGGAGCATTGCAGTAGAAACATAGTTTCTCTCTCATTCTCTTCTCTCTTGTTCTCTAGTCTAGTGGCTCCTCTTTGAACAAGGTAGTCATTTTACCTGTTGTAGGCTTGCCAAGTGTGGTGCAAACAATCCTCTTGTAAGCTTCATCAATAAAGAAGTTTGTGTTTGTCTTCAAACCTCTTTCTTTGCAGTATTATGGTAAATTTATGATCTGATATGCTATTTCCTGAACTGTTCATTATGGTTAATTCTTAACTTTTTTGAATAATTTTCTTCTTCTTTCCAATCTATTGTCATTGTGCTAACCCTACAAGTTCCTTCCAAGCATAGAAGATTGTTTTTGCTCATCATTTTGGACTGGTTTTACGCATTTTCCAAGATAAACAACTTGTTGTTTTGTAGGTTTTACATGCATAAATCAGACCTAAAGGAAACAACAAGGCACTTCAGTGTTCCTAGGGACTCCCCCAAGAGGCTAGACAGCACTAGCCCAAACATATAGGGGTTTGGTCAGTGAAAAATTGGGGCCCTACTCCTTTAATTAGCCAAGTTCTTACTGTTGTCCTAACATGTTTATTATCTCATATTGGAGGGTAGAAATTTTTGCTAACAAATTGGCGGCGTTGTCGGGGAACACCAACCTTGGTAAGAACAACATTGGTGAGTTTTTACTTTAATTGATTTGTTTTTTTACTTCAATTTAGCAATCTTCCATGGAATAAATTATTTCAAACATATGATGTGCATCATTAAAGATACATATTTTCAAACATCAATTTTGAAATCAATACTTGTTATAAAAAAAAATATATGTAGAATGGCAGTTGATAAACCTCTTTCTGAAGAGAAAAAACATTGGACAAACATCCTTGAATAGGGTTCTTGATCCAAGACTTTGCCTCATACGATATGGTGGTCACGACATCATGCCATTTATCCATGGGCACATTCTGCAACAACTTTGAGAATTCTCTTTCTCCAAAGGCCTTATGTATCACACGAAATTGCGTCGCACCCATATTATTGGAGCAGAAATAAAGCACGAATACACAACCTTCATCACACTTTCTCTTCAGAAAATTGCACGCTCCACGTGCCATATTTACAGGATTCTCTTCCCAACTCCTCTGTACTCTCCCTTTCAATCTTATTTCCTTTCTTATTTTAATTTGGAATGGAATCGACTCACTCTATATATGTGTATATCAACAACAATACTATATAAAGAGTGGGCCTAATTGTTGAGATTTGGGTACCTTGGAAAGTGGTCCCCATGTGCTTACAAGTCTCTAAGCACAAAGGGGGAGACTATTACCCTTGTACTATGTACTTTGTGTCTAATTTCACTTTGACTTGGGAGATTTAAGTCAAAAGTGAAATTTGGTCATTTTAGCCTAAAGTGACAATTAACTCACAAAACGGGTGAATTAATAGACATAAAGTGGAAACTATGGAAATTTAAGTAAAGTGGGTTTTGGTTTGAGATTTAGTTGATATGATCTCAGCCATTTATTAGGGATGAGATGAGATGATCTCATCCACCCATCTTTTAGGTTTCCTTATGCTTCCTAAAGGAGGGCACAAGGGGCAAAGGAGAGTTCATTCACTTGTATGTTCACCAAAGGAGCTTGGAGAAGGGAAAGAGGATGAATATTGTTGCATTGGGTGAGGATAGCTTGGGCACAATATTTCATGGAGGGAGGCATCTATCTTGGAGCTTGGTTTATTTAGTGGCGAGCTTCCAGTTCTGAGGAGGGTGCACTTGAGGAGGAGGGTGCATCATCAGTGGGGATTAGTTACACCAGTCAGATTGAAGTGGGATCAGTTGTAGAGGGAGGCGACACATCATAGATTCATTCCTGTGAAGGGGTTTTCCATTCTGAGCTCACATCTTGCATCTAGAGCAGTTATGGTGGATTTGGTAGCATTTATGAGGGGCACACCATGCTAGGGTGCACCTGCTTGGTTTGGAATTGTATTTAAGCTTGAGACAAGCTGCTATTGTAACAGTTTCATCTTTATTTTGTACTTTTTTTTATTCCACCATCTATTCTCCTCATTTATAGACATATATCCCAAACTGGTTTTCCCTAGGGGGGGGTTTATCTAGGGTCATGTTGACCAAAAATACCTGAGTCAAATTTATGCATGCTTAGAAGTGTAGATCGAAATTTTAAAGTTAAATATATAGAGGTAGTGTTATTTGTTTTAATGTATATTGCATGTGCTAACATTGAGTAAATAAAATACTTGCAAGGGCACCTTAAAAGAGCACTTAACCATTAAATATTGAGCAAAATGTTTGGTAACTGTTTGTTGTCCTAAAACAAGAGAAGACAACCACACAGTTGAAACTTAGAGCCATACTAAGGTCAAGGACAAACCTTAGGTGGAAGCCTCATAGGACCTTAGAAAATCTACACTAATGACAACAATCAAGTTTTTTCTCTAATTGTTTTTGGGTCCCTATTTCCAGCATCCCTGCAACGACCGAAAAATTTATTTTTGTGGTCCCTATTTCCAAGTTAGTTAAGTTTCTTTGTGACAATCTTTTTGGATGGTGGGTGTATTTAGGATGGGCGCTTTCTATAATCAGTAAGCAATATTCACATTGCACAATATTAATAAATGTTGTATACATTACAACATAATAATAAATAATAAATGTATACATTAGTATGACTTTTACATTGTTTTATTTGGATCCTCAATTCTAACATCAACTTTCTATAATTAGCAATAAGCAATATATATATATATATATATTTATATGGATGAATTATTTATTTATGGAAAATAATGATGATGATGATGGTTAACGTCCACTAACACCAAAAGTGGTCTATATGTACTATGTAACAAAGTAATAAATGATATATAAGTTGGGATATTCACCATTAGAATTAAAATCCATAATGTTTCAAATACTATCATTTATTTATTACTTTGCTACATGGTGCATATTGTTTTCAATAATTATCAATGTGCATCCAACTATAAAGTAATAAATGTTTTCAATAATTATCAATGTGCATCCAACTATAAAGTAATAAATATTATATGGGATTGGAAATATCAATTGGAAGTATCCGTTGGAAGGGACTATAGCATTATTTTCATCGTTGACCATCCATTAGTTTGTTTTTTACTACAAATATTTTTCTCGCTCTCCAATGTTGTACATATGCTTAACAAAATAATTTCTTTTTTATAATATTTAAATTAATTTTATCACACATCCAATTCTATGTCTTATGGACGAACTCTAAGCAAATGCTATTTTTCCAATCTTAGGTTATACCTAAGTTTTGAGTTTTAATCACCAAACACCCACACAAAGCATATTTTTTTTCCAAACTTAGATAACCTAAGTTTGGAGTTTTAATCTTAGATAACTACAACATCTAGTCATTGAGGTCATTAAATTCATGTCACTAAAATAAATATATCTAATAGCATATATTGGATGTGAAGTGGAATGTTTCCACGTATTTGTTTTTGAATGATCTTGTAACCAAATTTGTAACATAATTTATAGTTATTAAGATTCCACCACACAATCTTTGTTATCTCCAACTATTCACTCTGGTCTCTTTTCGCACCCAAGCTCTTTTTTCCATCTCCATCTCTCTTATCTCCTGATATATTTTAGGAATTTCCTCCTATGTATATACCCCAACCAAACTATCTCTATAACTCTCTATAATTCATAGAGATGGCTAGGCATACAATGAGAATCATATATGAACATAGTTCCATTGTTTCTTTCTTCCTGTCCCATGGGTTGCAATCTCTTTAACAATCCATCATTTCCTTTTTCCTCTCCCATGGGTTGCAATATATTTAAAAATAATATCGGGTACCATGTGGTAGGTGGAGTTGGATGCACAAATAGTGAATGTACAAATTCAGAGCTTAATCACTCCAATGAAAATGACATATATGTGCATACCATGTGAAGTGGATTACTCAACTTTTTCATAAGCCGATTTTTGGCCCTCTCTAAAGCACTAATTGCATTGTAATTGTTTTGATTGTAAATCCGTGGTCATGGAAATTATATGTTTTGATTGCAAATTCTTGGACATGGTAACGATATACATTAAGTTTTGGTCTCAACTATTGTAAATTCAATTATCACCATGATTACCATCGTCTAAAAATTTATCACCATGGTTATCATCGTCTGAAAAATTATCATGGACCAATCATTGATCTCTTTCTTTGTTGTTAATTTTTTTGTTTATAATTAGTAATTCCAATAATCAATAGTTTTTCCTTTCCCTTCCATATATCTTAGTTCATCAAAATTGATTTTAGAAAATATATAATAAATGCACATAACTTCAATTTGAAATCAATGATTATGTTGTACATTATGTGAGAAATAAAGACATGAACTTAGAAAAAAAAAAAAATTACAAAATTTACACAAAATAGACAGTCACCATGAATATTAATAAAATGGAATACAACTAAAGTTAAATGAATATTGTATAAAACCAAAATAATGGCATCCAGTCAAATACCATTATATTTTAGAATAGGAGGAGATAATTGTATGGTCGTTGTTCTTATGGTTATGGATAACGTTACACTATTAAATTTATTGAGTTGTTATCTAATCGTGTCAAAGCTTTAAAAAATTAATAACAATAGTAATATGTTAACCTTTGTAATTATTAAGTTTATTAATTATGTATGATGATATTACGTGGCATAAGAAAAGCCTACATGCTCATCAATTTTTAAGTAGTTGGAACTTAAAATTCATTAATTTTATCTTTCTTTTACATAATTATTATATTTTTCATAAATAATTGAACATACAATATTCTAATTTTAGAAGTGAATGCTAATGGAGTTTTTTTATTGGTATAAGCATATTCAAGATGCTGAGCATCTTCAAAATGTTGGCATGTAATGTTTTAATTCAAACTTATGCATGAATTCAAATCTATGCACCAAAAATTTTTTGGTAGGGACATCTCAATTGCAGTACCACTGATTAATTTATTGGCAGACACATGATGTTTATCCCTTTATAAAACCTTTTATAATGCAGGCCTCTACCAAATCTAATATAAAATGTTAAACACCATTTTTTAAAGAAACAATAATGACAAAAGCCTTATTTTTTTATTATGCGTGATTGAGTGTGAAAATGAAACCAATCTTCTTTTATATTTTTTCACTAATATTATTAGAAAGGTATGGACATGGATAACGTGTTTTCCCTAAAAACATAACAAACATCACAAGATCTAGTAAAGTTCAAAATCAAGATTCATATTCATCTAAAAATGAGCTCATATATGTTAACTATAATAATATAATAACAAATGATCCATGGAATAAATAAGCATAAATACATCACTTGTTCTTTTGAAAAAAACACATGAACATCATGGTATAGTAAGTTGGAGATAAATGTAATAAACACCATTTATTACTTTAACACATTAAGCCACATTATAAGAAAGAGTGCAAATCCAAAATGTTGATAAATTATGCCCTTTCCACAAAAACAAAAACGTTCATGGAAGGAGATGGCGTATACTTAGCATCTGCAAGTACAAACTGAATCATGATGTATGGTTGATCCACTAGGGTGTTTCATTTCATATGAATCCTCATAATGAGTAGTTTGGTGCATATGAAAGTACAATATAGGTGATATATTCTTAGGAGACAACTTGATATCCAAAATTATAGGATGTGGACATGTCAATTTGCTTCTTGAAGATGGAAGGATTAAAAATCTCCTCAAGGTTCTGCATATTCTAGAGCTGGATAGAAACCTGATATCCGTAAGTAAGGCTAGTGATGCATCCATATAGACTTTATTTGAAAAGAAAACATGCAATATGGTTGGAGCAATGGTGTTGTTGAGGGAAGTTTGGATTGGAACTATGTACAAGCTATTGGGAAGAACTATTAATGATGGGTGTAATAATTCTATTGTTTTTACAGGTGGAAATAAAGAAGACTAGACCCTTACTATCCCTATAGAGAAGAGACTATGAAAAAGTCTAAATATTTCAGATTGGTCAATGAGTTGAATGTTCATGTAGATGATTTAGACATGGTACTAGGAGTAGTGGTATCACCATCCAAAGGGATCTTGAATCACCCGATCTAGTTTGTAATCTATAAGCTTTCCCAATAAAATTCATTTTCTCCAAAACAAAAGATGGAGGTCTTGTGATGGTGTATACCTTGCAAAAGTTTTGACAATATGCACTTGGAGCAAATTTCAATTTCTATATAGATCATTCAAAACTAAAATACATGGTAAGCAAGCTTGTTCTAGAAGGTCACATTTTTCATTATCTCCTTTTATTCTAGGAATTTAGTTATGAGGTATTTGTCAAACCAGGGAAGTATAATATCATCCCAAGTTATATATCCAGAATAATGTCTAGGGAATAAAGAGGATCCATAGATGATCAAATTCCATATGATGGCCTTTTTAGGGTAGAGGTTGTACCTGACTACCTAGAAAACATTAGTCTTCTTTACTACCAAGGCAATGCCACAAATATTCACAACTAGGCACAATAAACAACTAGTCTCCAAGGAAAAAAACTACTAATGGATCATAGGGAAACCATACAATATATTAACTGAACATAATCCAACATTGCATTCTCTCTCATGAATATCCAAGAGCACTTTGGCAGTKCCATAGTGAGGTCACGGGAGTACATTAACGAGGAAAATCAACCACTCACAAAACCCTATAAATAGAATTGTGGTGGTTGAAAACATTTAAAGACACCAAATAATATTCCAAACATTATGTTGTGTGCCAGAGAATGGAGAAKCCAATAGGAAGGGGTCAACTACCACGAMACCTATAATGGCMCTTCAACCATTTGAGAAATGGGTTGTTGATTTCATAGTTCCATCAATCATCTTGCTCAACACTAAGGAGCTAGTAGGTATATCATTATTTCCATTGATTATCTAACTAGATGGGTATAATCAAAACCAACCATAAAMTTCGCATCAGATATATTAGGTGGGATTATTTTGAGAACAACATTACAAGGTTTKGTTTCCCACTAATCTTAACAAGTGATTAAGATTCACACTTCTTAAAAAATATGGATGTGATGTTGACACAAGAATTCTTGATACAACATCACWCAAGAAGTCCCTACTATCTACATGATAATGAAATTGTGGAGGCCTTAAATAAGATCTTCAAAAATGGGCTCACAAAATTTTGTTTGTAAATAGGGGTTATTAAGATAAGCACATACTAATTTTACTTTAGGCATACAAAACCTATATTAAGAAGCTCACAAACACACCTGATTTAAATTAACATAAGGCATGGAAGTAGTTATACATGTAGAACCCATCACAACCTATCTCTTAATCACAACTGTAAGACAACCAAGGAAAAATTCATACACTGCAGGCTAAAAGAATTGTTTCCATTTGGAAGAAGATGGGCTTTTAGCCCGAAACCATCAAGCAATGTAAAAGAAAAGAGACAAGTCTTGGCACTATCTCTAGATTAAACATAAGACCTTTATTAAAGGATAAATGGTATATTATATTGTGTCAAATACATGAACATATAAGTAACCTTTAGATGCATTGGCCCAAGTTCATTTTCAGTCAAGGAATTACATTGTTTAGGAGTTGTCTTGTTGGCCCAACTAGATGGAATGCTTGATAAGGCATGGATGAATGATGTACACCTAAAAACCATTCATTCAATCAAAATAATTAAATTTATCTCTCCTAGAAGAGGAGTATTGTACACTAAGATTATTTTGATTTAGTTTTTCTGGACAAATAATGATCAACCCTATGGTCAACCAAGTTGATTGAGTCAATATGTTTTCAACTTAGTCAAGTTAGGATGTTTTGTAGTTAAGTCAGTCAATGATACCTTGTAGTGGTTAGGTCAATAACATTTCATAGTCAATAGAGTCATTATTTTAAATCCAATCAAGTCCCTTCCATTTTGTAATTTAATATGTCACAAGTTCTATTTCTTTTTCTGTCTTTTTTTAAGAATAGGAACCACCTTTGTGGTCAAAGAGGAAATTCCTTGTCATATCCACTTGGTCTATCAAACTACATAGTTTGAAATTTGTGTAGTAATGTAGTGACTTGAGTTGAATCATAAATTAACAAAAGTGGAACTTTGGTGAAGGGGTTAGAGGTCTTGTAGTCAAGATGCAAGATAAATCTATAATTGCAAAAAAGGATTAACTCCATAGTGAAAGTTCCAAATCTCTACCACATCTTATGTATCTTGCAACTTTATCTTAAAAAGGCTAAGTGTTTTTCCAAGATTATTAATATTTGACTTATGAATCAAAATGACAACCAAAAAGAAATAATTGAATAGATCATCCAAAGACTTTCCTTAGTTACATCATGTATTGTGTTCAATTATCAAAGGACACGAGTAAGACAATGACAAAAAAAAATCCAAATATAAAGCAGGCAGTGCATGTAGACCCAATATATGTCAAGCTACACTAAAGAGAATACTTCATGGAAAGAATGAATTTCACCATAGCAACAAAGAAAAACTACAAATGAAAAATAGTTCCTTGATATCCAAGAAGATTTCCATATGAGATCGATACAGTTGAGCACTGAAAAAGTAAGTATGGAGGTGATCGATGAGTTCCAACGCTTACACGTCTCCTCCCTACTCAACTTCTACAAGTTCCAACCTTTAGGAACACTCCACCAATTAAGAGTTATATCAAATTTATGATTAGAAACCTATAAACCAAGGCTAACTATGATATACCTCTCCATGGATGATCCTCATATCCACTGAATGTTTCAAGGGAACAAGAGAGAAAGGAAAACTAGGGAAGATGAATTGATCTATAATAAGAATGGAACATGTAGAGGAACCAAAGCTACACTTGTTTGAGCCATCACCATGTAGTTGGTCATAAAATATGCACATATTCTATCTTGTAGAGTAATGAGAAAATAAAAGAGGGGAGAGTGAACTTTAGACATTATATCAACTCGTGACATATGTGGCCTAGGTAAATTCCTTAATTTTGTTAGTTTTCCATGAATTATTTCATGACAGGAATAAAAGAAGCATAATCAAAGGCCAACCCATTTAATCATGATTTATTTCTTTTATCTTTTGTAATGTTCAACTAGAAGACACCACAAGTTCACAACTTAATCCAAATAGAGCATGGTTTGGTATCTAGTACCCTCAATACATGGAGAAACAAAAATGATCTTTGTTAGAAATTTGCAACTTCGAGAAGTCATTCTCCACAAGAAAGAACAAGAAGACCCATCTACACCATACAGAAGCCCCAAGAAGAAAAGTCTGCCCCACAGGAAAATAATAAAGTAATTGAAGACCCAAAAATAGGAAGTTGGCCCCATACAGGTGCCCATATTAGTATAAATATAGGACTAGCTCATTTCATTTGGACAGTCAGACAACTCCTTCTATAGTGCGTACAAGGTAGTTGGATCTACATTTTTTGGTGGTTGGTTTTGATAGAGTGCTCAGCCAAAGTTGAGGACTTTTCATGATTATGAATAACCACTACCTTATGTTATGTAATTCTAACTTGTGTATACCTCCTAGTATCACAAATGTAGTTTGTACTACACAAGTCAGGGATTTTATAAACCCCTTTTTGTATATTAGGATCCACAGGGTCCTTAATCGGTCTAAGGAGGCTTCTAATAGTACTAGGAGACTGAAAAATAGTTCTCATTTTCTTATTTTTAAGGATTCTAGAAATCTTCTCTAATGTACCTTGAACCTATGGGAGAACCACCTTATATTCTCCTCCATTTATTTCACAAGAACTAGGGGTTCCTTTTTCCATCTAAAACACCTTCATAACATTCCATTATGTGTAACCCCTATTCTGGAAACTCCTAGTTAAGTGTTTATTTTCCTAGTCCAAGTGTTGCTTGTTAGATATTATTAGGTCTATGGTAAAAAAGTGTTGTTGACCCCCATTGTTTGGGATGGGTGATGATGTGAATCTGTGTGAATATATTTCTCAGAGTGGATTTTCTTGCAGTACACCTAATGAGATAGGGAACCATCCTCCTTTCTAGAAATGAGAACATCCAAGAAAGGAATGGATTTATTATCTTCTAATTCCATAATGAATTAAATATGCTTATATTGACTATTCAATTTCTTCACAAACCTATACAGGTTTCCTCTACCATAATTTCATTTTACATTTGTATCGTCCATGTACATGACCCACAAATCATGTTTAAGGGGAGCATATTTATTGGCCTTATGTTCAAAATCTTTCATATAGAGATTCATCAGTGACAAGAGATATTGGAGACCCCATCTCAACCCTCGATATCTTGTTAAATATGATACCTTGGAAACTAAAAAAAAATAGACCTCAAACAAGCCTTGACTAATTTTTCCCTCCGAGGGTAAATTTATTTCCTAGTCACAACAACATCTTCATTGATAGATATCATAGTAAGAAGTGACACTACACCAAATCTAATAAGGATATCATTATTCTCCACCTTGATATTCTTGATTTTGTTTATGAAATGAATTGAGTCCTTGACATATGATTATATGTTTCCAACTAACATTTTTAGCTTACTTGCCAAAAATTTATCCAAGAGGTAAGTCAAGGATCCAATTGTATTGACAATGGGCCTAAGGGGGGATATTATCCTTATGAATTTTAGCTAAGCCATAAATTATAGCAATGAGGGGGAAATTAGTTATGGGATTTTTCTCAGTATCATCATCTAGGGATGATGACTTAATAGCCTTATAAATATCCTTCATATTTATCTTCAAAGGATTCTTGTTTAATTTCTAATAACACCGAATCAAGTTCAAAATTTCACACATCTTCTTTATCCATAGCCACCATTGAGCCTTCTTTATCTGATTTAAGAATAAATATTTTATCATTGCCCATTATTTTTCTCAAGGCATCTTTCTCCTTTTTCTAATGTTACTCTTTAAGAGTCTTAACCTTCACAGAGCTAAAGTGACCTCTTGTATTATTTCTTCTGTAATGTTTTTAGGGAGATGTTTAATTACAAATTAAATGTTGCAAATGAAGTTATACAACAATATCTTATTAGGTGCCAAATAAAAGACTAATCCTCTCTCTAAGACCTGGATTGCTTTGCTATCAATATGATGGCTAGATATGTTCACCACATTACCCAAATTGCTAACTTTCACCACTGGCATGGTCACATTTTTACTACTCTCAAGAGAGTAGTTAATATTGATATATCCCAATTGTGAGTTATTATCCTCTTGGAAAAGAGTCAAGTTTACCAAGATGGTGTTTTCCTCCAAAATAGAGACAACCTCCTATTGACTGAAGCTACGCCTAAGAACCAAAATCTTAGTGTTTCATACTATAGCATTATGTAACTCATCTAAGATGGGAAACAAATTTGTATTCTACACTAAGGTTAACCCTATCATGTATGTCATTAATTTTATTGTCAAGAGAAACAATATCACATGCAATATTTGTTAAAGTTTCAGTTATTATTAGGTTACTTTCAATTTACTAGATAACAATAGCATAGATAGGATCATTGAGAGAAACACAATCACAAGAGTACACAAAATTTATCCTGGGAAACCCTCATGGGGAAGAAAACCCAACAAAAATTCCTTAATATAGATAGCCAATGCAATGCCAAGACAATAAACCAAACACTAGAGAATGTCCTCTCCCAAGAATGTGCCTCTCTCTCTCTTCCTTCTTCTCCAACTGCAGCTCCAAACTTGCGCTCTGATGAACAACTGAGTGAGTGTCTAAATGAGGTGATGGCCTCTCTTATTTATACAATTCTGGCACGTGTGGAAGTGTCTCTTAACTGGCAGGGCCGAATTCTTCTTCTGGGTAGTTATAATCACATTTAATATATTATGGGGCCTCTTTAATATATTTTGGGGCCGACTTCTTATTTAGCCTATTACAATTAGGGTTTGACCAATCCACAAAAGGGGATTTGGTCATTTATAATACCCGACATGATCAATCCACAAAAGGGGATTGATCTAATCAATAATAAATATATTTTATCTTTATCCACAAAAGGGGATAAGAATATTCTTTACAATTACACAATATTTTAACAATCTGTCTTAACAAGAAGGATATTCTTTATCTTTTGACAGGTCATTGGATGTTGACATCAACTAGGTAGCAGCATCCACTGGATAACATCATCAACTGGGCAACATTATCAACTGGGTAATCATCATTAACTGGATAACTGGAGGCATCCACTTGGTCATCTGGCATCATGATCATTGACTGGCATATCTATAAATCATTGGAAGTTTTGTTCTCTTTATATTCACATAGAAGATACTCTTTATTTCTTTCATCTTCATGCAGAAGATACTTCTTTATTATCTTCACACAAAAGATATATTATCTTCACACAGAAGATGTTCTTATCTTCAAACAGAAGATGTATTATCTTCACACAGAAGATATTCAATGAGTTTTGTCATTCCTTTTATCTTCTCCATTCTCTTGTAGTCATATATCTCACCCATCCACTGGGGAGGAATAATACCATAACTTCACTCCTAGTCATCCCACATGAACCAGAGAAGCTAAGATTCTAGCCTAGGCAAGACTAGACTCCCTTTCCATGATCCACGCAGGATCACGACACAAACCTCAAGATCCAACTAACCATTACACATGGTCAAGGTTTGTGTTCCAGGAAACTCAATCCTTGTCCAGAGGAGAGTATCTGTCCACTGCCCCTTGGAGAAACATCCACATTCCTCTCTACGAGGGTGGTCACACCCCTCTCTACAAGGGTATTCTAGCATGTCCCTAGAGTATCTAAAACTCAACACTTAGACAGAGGCCAACCTTGGAAAATTTCTCATTCCCCTTCTCTATGAAGGTTTCTTCCTTCTCTACAAAGGTCTCTTTTATTTTCCTTCTCTACAAAGGTCTACCTATGGGATCTAAAAAAAAAGTTTCTTGTGGTCCAAAAACTTTCAATGGTATAATACCATGCTACCCATCTACTGGGCACCATCCATATACTGGATAAATTTCATCTTGATCAAAATATCTGGGCACCATCCATCTGCTTTTCTTACTGCATGAAATCACGATCCTTCATTTCGAACTCGAAGACATGGCTCCCTCTTGCACCAGGCTAATAGCTTCTAATCATCATCCTTGAAGTTTTCTTCTATAATATTCTGGGTGCTTTCTTGAGTTCAAATATTTCTTTATTTCTGTCTTCATACTCGATCAACCTGCTCCTCCTACATCTATAGGAACGGTATTGGAGCAACTTGTAGTTACCTGCATCTCATCCACTATATCTAAGTATCCATCATTTTCTTCATCTTGAATATTTATGATATGCATCTTTAGGAGCCTCCTACTCCTATATAAGTACTAGATATTGTCTGGTCTTTACTGACTGTCACCATATCATATGTCCTTCTCATGTTGTCTAACTTCTGCAAGTCACAGCATAAGTTCTTTCTTCTGAGACTTGTAAACTTACTTACAATATGCTTTCTTTGTCACTCTCATGAGTGATCATACATGAAATAAATCTTTTATCTCTTTCTTCATCCTCTT